>JADRCD010180036.1:783-16206 GCA_019843815.1 Montemys delectorum
AGCAGGTCTTTACAGAACGTTAACCCCAAACACAAAAGAATATATCTTTTTCTAAGCACCTCATGGAGCTATCTCCAAAAATGACCATGACTCAGACACAAAGCAAGTCTCAATAGGTATAAGTAAATTGAAATAACTCCTTGCATCCTGTCAAACCACCATGGATTAAAGCTGGATGAGAACAACAACAGGAAACATCTCTCTACTGAATGGGTAAAAACAGAAATCAATAAAAACTCTTTAGAGTCTAATGAAATGAAAAACCAGCATACCTATATTTATGAGACACAGTGAAAAAAAAATGCTAAGAGGAATGTTTATAGCTCTAAGTACCTACAAAAATTGGCAAGATCTCATACTAGCAACTTAACAGTATGCCTGAACAAATCTAGAACAAAAAGAAATAAACACATCCAAGAGGAGTATCTGGCAACAAATAATCAAACTCAGATCTGAAATCAATAAAATAAAGTAAATCTGAAATCAATAAAGTAAAAACAGAGATAAATGCAAAGAATCAATGACACAAAGAGTCTTTTTTTCTTTTGAGAAAATCAATAAGATAGACAAACCCTTACCCAAACTAACTAAAAAGGCTATCCAAATTAATAAAATCAAAAATGAAAAGACAAAACCACAGACACCAGGAAATTCAGAGAATCATAAGGACATATTTTAAAAACCTATACTCAATCAAATTGGAAAAATCTAAAAGAAATGGATGATTTTTTTCAATACATACCACTTAATCAAAGTTAAATCAAGATCATATAAACAATTTAAATAGCTCTATAACCACTAGTGAAATAGAAGCATTCATTAAATGTCTCTCAACCAGAACAAACAAACAAAAAGGATAGGGTCAACTAGGTTTAGTGCAGAATTCTACCAGACTTTCAAAGAAGAATTAACACTAATACTCCTTAAATCATTTTGGAAAATAGAAACAGAAGGAACATCACCAAATTTATTTTATGAGGCCATAGTTACCCAGATACCCGATACCTATACCATATAATACTCAATAAAGAAAGGGAATTACATACCAATTTACCTCATGAACAGACATGCAAAAGTACTCAATAACACACTCACAACCTGAGTCCAAGAACACATTAAGAAGATCATCCACCGTGATCAAGTAGGCTTCATCCCAGAGATGCAGTGATGTTTCAACATATAAAAGTCAGTAAATAGTATATAGGACACCAGGAGAACATGGCCCACAGAACCAACTAAGCAGGACTCATATGGACTCACGAAGACTGAAGTAGCAAGCATGGGGCCTCTGAGAGTCTGCTTTGTTTATTATGGCTCTTAGCTTGGTGTTTTTGTGGGATTCCCTAATGGAGGGAACAGGTGTGTGTCTGACTTATTTGCCTGCTTCTGGGATCTTTTCCTCTCATTGTGTTGCCTTGTCTAGTCTCAATATAAGGGCTTTTGTCTTGTCTTATTGCATCTTGTTTTGCTCTGTTCAGATAACGTACCTTGGCGATCTACTGTTTTCTAATGGGAAATAGAGAGGAAGTAGATTTAAGGGAGAGGGAAAGTGGCAGGGGAAACTGGGAGGAGTGGAGGGAGGTGAAACTGTGGTTGGAATGTATTGTTTGAGAGAATCTATCTTTAAAAAAAATAAATAAAACAAACCTATCCACTAGATAGTGGTTGCCATCAGTAAAGTCAGAAATAAGATAGCATATGTTGCATCTCCACAGAGTTTCTATGCAGGGAGACCTCTGAGTCACACAGTAGGTAAGCAGGTGATCATAGCATCAAGGATTGGTGTGAGGATCATATCATGAAGGGGAGACACAGTTCCCAGCAGGCATGCTACCTGAGCCCAGGAAGAGTTGTTTTTGAGACATCTTCCAGATTGGAGGAGGGGTGTGTGGAAGTGGTTTGTCAGGTACTGGACAGCTGGTACATTAAATCTGAGGAAGTTGCTCTGGGTGCCTAAGGAGATCATCATCACCTTTTGGGTCCAGAGCCCAACCTGTAGATGCTTGGGGGAAAACTATAGAGCTCTGTGGGCCTCAGTTTTCTTTGTATTGTATACAAGCTAGCTCAAGTTCTGTACAACTCACCTCAACCCATATGCCATGAGTCTCTAAGTGTATTGTGTATAGAAAGAGGAAGCTGGGGAGTTTCTGTCCATTTCCTTTGCCCTCACTTCTATCTCACAGTTGTTATGGCAGTACTGACTATGCACATGAAAGCTTTCTCTGAATGGTATGAAATGGGATCCAAAGACCCAGTCCTTTTGTTATGAAGTTTCAAAAGCAGAAGGGAGTACCATCTCTGCTCTGTGGACTGCTGGAGGTCACAGCAGAGCTTGTGGGCTGAGAGAGTGTGGACTGAGAGTACCTATGCTCTCATAATATGGTCTGAACACACACACACACACACACACACACACACACACTGTGGGTACACAGCTGGGTTGAGTTTTAAAACTCACAGAGAAGCATGACAATACCATCAAAACATTAGACCCTGTTCTCACAGCTAGCTGGAGGCAGCAGACTTTTCAGTAAAAATTTCTAAAATGGTGCCCTGTCAAACATTCCTTGCTTACATGATATCTCCTAATGGGGATGTGCAGAAGGACAGGGAAACTGAGATGGAAGTGGACCCAGAGAAAACTCCACACCAAACTCCACATGTTTATTTGCCCATGCATGACTCTCGTTTAAGGACATTCTCAGGTATACTGAGGAGACAGGTGCTTGTCTATATCTGTTTTCTGCTGCTATAACAAGGAGTCTTAGGCCAGAGGTTCTTGGGGTGTTTTGTTTTGTTTTGTTTTGTTTCTTTGTTTGGCTGGGAGATTGAAAGTCTGATAGTATGTGCAGTGTCTACTTAGCACATCTGGTGAGGCCCTCAGGCCTCATCACAGAAAGTATAAGAGAAAGAGAGAGGGGAAGGATTGTGTTACAGAATCTCTCTCTTAATAGCTTACTATCCATTAATTAAACATCACACAATCTGCACTCACAACTTTGGGGATTACAGTTCCAACATGTGAATATGGATAGAGAACTTGCAGGACACAGACAAGAATGCACTCATCCAAATGACCAAGTGTGAGATGGGATAGTGTGAAGGGTGGAGCTGTTGGGGCATTTAAGGAGCAGCCCAGCTAAGGGAGCCAGGGAGGTGAGATGGCTTTTAGCTGAGTTTCTCTGGATGAGAAGCTGGCAGTGCAATGGGAACAGGCAATCCTGAAGGATGTACTGCATAAGTAATGCAAAAGAAGGAGGAAAGTCACAGCACATCCTGAGTCAGCAGGCTGAGTCTGCTGCACTGGAGTATCCAAAGACAATTACTAGATGTCAGGAGAGGACACAGAACTTTAACAAGCTCATGGCCTAAAGGGGAAAGTAACACAACTCATTAATAAAAATGTGTACATGGTTATGTACACTTGTAATCCCATCACTCTGGAGGCTGATGTTGAGCTCAAGGCAAGCTTGGGCTACATAGAAAGATACTGTCTTAAAAAAATGACAGGAGGCATCATGAGTCATGGCTGAGCTTTCTTCACAAAGCAAGTGACATATAGGTGAAAATGAGAGTTGTTTGCATGTTAGACTGAAACCAAGAAGAAATTAGAGCCAAGCCTGGGACAGGATTCTTCTGGTTTCCATCTGCGCCTGAAGCTGACCCTGTGCCACAATTCTCTGTACCCAAACCCTGCTGGGAGAGAGCTGGTCTCCCAGGAGTGCTGACACCCCTGAGAGCACCACTTCTGCTCAAATACCTGGCCCAAGAGGGACCCACCCAGAGCCATCAGGACACAGGAACCAAGGCACAGCCAGGGACAGGATCCTTCTGGTTTCTATCAGTGCCCTAGAGTTGACCCTGGGCCACAGCATTCCATACCCAAATTCCTCCCAGAGAGAACTGGTCTCCCAGGAGTACTGACATAGAGTCTTGCAGGAGGGACAGGCCACAGTCAGAGACAGCAAGACCAGCAAACACCAGTGATAACAAGATGATGAGAGGCAAGGGCAAGAACATAAGCAACAGAAACCAAGGTTACTTGGCATCATCAGAAACCAGTTCTCCCACCACAGCAAGCCCTAGATACCCCAACACACTGGAAAAGCTGGACTCTCACTTAAAATCACATGTCATGATGATGATAGACTTTAAGAAGGACATAAATAACTTCCTTAAAGAAATACAGGAGAACACAGGTAAACAGCTAGAAGACCTTAAAGAGGAAACACAAAAATTCGTTAAAGAATTATAGGAAAACACAACCAAACAGTTAAAGAAATTGAACAAAACCATCCAGGATCTAAAATTGGAAATAAAAACAGTAAGGAAACCACAAAGTGAGACAACCCTGCAGGTAGAAAACCAAGGAAAGAGATCAGGAATCATAGATGCAAGTATCACCAACAGAATACAAGAGATTAAAACAGAGACTCTCAGGGGCAGAAGACACCATAGAAACCATTGACACAACAGTCAAAGAAAATGCAAAAGACAAAAAGATCCTAACCCAGGAAAACCAGGAAATCCAGGAAACTCAGGACACAATGAGAAGACCAAACCTAAGGATAATAGGTATAGAAGAGAGCAAAGATTCCCAACTTAAAGGGCCAGTAAACACCTTCAACAAAATTATAGATGAAAACTTCCCTAACCTAAAGAAAGAGATGCTCATGAACATACAAGAAGCCTACAGAATTCCAAATAGATTGAACAAGAAAAGAAATTACTCCTGCCACATAATAGTCCAAACATCAAATCCCCAAAACAAAGAAAGAATATTAAAAGCAGTAAGAGAAAAAGGTCAAGTAACATATAAAGGCAGACCTATCAGAACTATACCAGATGTCTCAACAGAGACTATGAAAGATAGAAGATCCTGGGTAGATCTCATACAGACCCTAAGAGAACACAAATGCCAGTCCAGGCTACTATACCCAGCAAAGCTCTCAATTACCATAGATGGAGAAACCAAGGTATTTCTTGACAAAAAGAAATTTACACAATATATCTCCACAATTCCAGTTCTACAAAGAATGATAGGTGGAAAACTCCAACACAAGGAGGGAAACTACACCTGAGAAAAAGCAAGAAAGTAATCTTCTTTCAACAAACCCAAAAGAAGATAGCCACACTAACATAATCCAACCTCTAACAACTAAAATAACAGCAACAATTACTATTCCTTCATATCTCTTAACATCAATGGACTCAATTTCCCAATAAAAAGACATAGCCTAATAGCCTGGTTACATAAAAAGGACCCAGCATTTTGCTGCATTTGGGAAACACACCTCAGTGACAAAGACAGACACTACCTCTGAGTAAAAGGCTGGAAAAAACAATTTTCCAAGGAAATGGTCCCAAGAAACAAGCTGGAGTAGCTACTCTAATATCAAATAAAATCAACTTTCAACTTAAAGTTATCAAAAAGGATAAGGAAGGAGACTTCATACTCATCAAAAAAATATACCAAGATGAACGCTCATTCTGAACATCTATGCTCTGAATATAAGGTCACCCACATTCATAATAGAACCTTTACTAAAGCTCAAAGCACACATTGCACCTCACACAATAATAGTGGGAGACTTTAACACCCCACTTTCAGCAATGGACACATTATGGAAACAGAAACTAAACAAGAGACAGTGAAACTAACAGAAGTTTATGAACCAAATGGATTTAACGGGTATCTATAGGACATTTCATCCTAAAACAAAAGAACATAACCTCTTCTCAGCACCTCATGGTACTGGGTCACAAAACCGGCCTCAACAGATACAAGAAGATTGAAGTAATCCCATACATCCTATCAGATCACCTCAGACTAAGGCTGTTCTTCAATACCAACAAAAACAACGGACAGCACACATACACAGGTGAGCTGAACAATTCTTTACTCAATGTTAATTGGGTCAGGGAAGACATAAAGAAATTAAAGACTTTTTAGAACTTAGTGAAAATGAAGGCATACATACCCAAACTTATGGAACACAATAAAAACAGTGCTAAGAAGAAAAGTCATAGCTCTGAGTGCCTCCAAAAAGGAACTGGAGAGAGCATACACTAGCAGATTGACAGCACACCTGAAAGCTCTAGAACAAAATGAAGCAAATATACCCAAGAGGAGTAGACAGCAGGAAATAATCAAATTCAGAGATGAAATGAACCAAGCAGAAACAAAAAGAACTATACAAAGAATCAACCAAACCAGGAGCTGGTTCTTGGAGAAAATCAACAAGATAGATAAACTCTTAGCCAGACTAACCAGAGGGCACAGAGACAGTATCCAAATTAACAAAATCAGAAATTAAAAGGGAGATATAACAACAGAAAATGAGGAAATTCAAAAAATCATAGATCCTACTACAAAAACCTTTACTCAACAAAACTGGAAAATCTGAATGAAAGGAAAACTTTCTAGAAAGGTAGGATGTACCAAAGTTAAATCAGGATCAGATAAACCATCTAAATAGTCCCATAACCCCTAAAAAAATAGAAGCAGTCATTCAAAGTCTCCCAATAGAAAAAAAGCCCAGGACCAGATGGGTTTAGTGCAGAATTCTATTAGACCTTTGAAGAAGACCTAATATCGATACTCTCCAAACTATTCCACAAAATAGAAACAGAAGGAACACTACCCAATTCATTCTATGAAGCCACACTTAAGCTGATACCAAAATCACACAAAGACCCAAAAAAGAAAGAGAACTTCCGACCAATATCCCTTATGAATATCGATGCAAAAATACTCAATAAAATTCTCACAAACTGAATCAAAGAACACCTCAAAATGATCATTCACCACAATCAAGTAGACTTCATCCCAGGAATGCATATATAGTTCAATATATGGAAACCTATCAATGTAATCTAGTATACAAACAAACTCAAAGAAAAAAAATCCCACATGGTCTTTTCATTAGATGCTGAAAAAGCATTTGACAAAATTCAACATCCCTTTATGTAAAAAGTCTTGAAAAATCAGGAATTCAAGGCCCACTCTCTCCTTATCTATTCAATATAATATTTGAAGTTCTAGTTAGAGCAATTAGACAACAAAAGAGGTCAAGGGAATACAAATTGGAAATGAAGAAATCAAAATATCACTATTTGCAGATGATATGATAATATAATTACATGACCCCAAAACTCCACCAGAGAACTCCTCCAGCTGATAAACAACTTCAGCAAAGTGACTGAATGTAAAATTAACTCAAACATGATAAACAGGCTGAGAAAGAAGTTAGGGAAGTGATACCCTTCACAATAATCACAAGTAATACAAAATATCTTGGTGTGACTCTAACCAAACAAGTGAAATATTTGTACAACAAGAACTTCAAATTTCTAAAGAAAGAAATCAAAGAAAACCTCAGAAGATGGAAAGATCTCTCATGTTCATGGATTGGTAGGATTAATATAGTAAAAATGGCTATCTTACCAAAAGCAATCAACAGATTCAATGCAATCCCCATCAAAATTCCAAATCAATTCTTCATCGAATTAGAAAAAGCAATTTGTAAATTCATCTGGAATATCAAAAAATCTCAGAGAGTGAAAACTATTCTCAACAGTAAAAGAACATCTGGGGGAATCAGCATCCCTGACCTCAAGCTGTACTATAGAGCAGTTGTGTTAGAAACTGCATGGTATTGGTACAGAGACAGACAGGGAGATCAATGGAATAGAACTGAAGACTCAGAAATGAGCCCACACACCTATGATCACTTGATTTTTGACATACAATGGAAAAAAGACAGCATTTTCGACAAATTGTGCTTGTTCAATTGGTGGTCAGCATGTAGAAGAATGCAAATTGATCCATTCTCATCTCCCTGTACAAAGCTCAAGTCCAAGTGAATCAAGGACCTCCATATAAAACCAGATACACTGAATCTAATAATAGAGAAAGTGGGGGGAAAAGCCTCAAACACATGGGCACAGGGGAAAAGTTCCAGAACAGATCACCAATGGCTTATGCTCTAAGATCAAGAATCAACAAATGGGACCTCATAAAATTGCAAAGCTTTTATAAGACACTGTCAATAGGACAAAACAGCCACCAAAAGATTGGGAAAAGATCTTTACCAATCCTACATCTGATAGAGGACTAATATCCAATATATACAAAAAACTCTAGAAGTTAGACTCCAAAGAACCAAATAACCCTATCGAATATGGGGAACATCTAAACAGAGAATTCTCAACTGAGGAAACTTGAATGGCCGAAAAGCACCTAAAGAAATGTTCAACATCCTTAGTCATCAGGGAAATGCAAATCAAAACAACCCTAAGATTCTACCTCACATCAATCAGAATGGCTAAAATCACAAACTCATGTGACAGCAGATGCTGGAGAGGATGTGGAGAAAGAGGAACATTCCTCCATTGCTGGTGAGACTGCAAGCTGGTACAACCACTCTGGAAATCAGTTGGCAGTTCCTCAGAAAAATGAACATATTACTACCTGAGGACCCAGCAATACCATTCTTGGGCATATACTCAGAAGATGCTCCAACATGTAATAAGGACACATGCTCCACTATTTTCATTGCAGCCATATGTATAAAAGCCAGGAGCTGGAAACTATCCACATGTCCCTCAACAGAGGAATGGATACAGAAAATGTGGTACATTTACACAATGGAGTACTACCCAGGTATTAAAAAACAATGACTTCATGAAATTTGCAGGCGAATGGATGGAACTTGAAAATATTATCCTGATTTAGGTAACTCAGTCATCAAAGAACACACATGCTATGTTCCCGCTGATAAGTAGATTTTAGGCAAAGAGCATGGAACCCATAATACAACTCATAGACTACATGAAGTTCAAGAGGAAGTAAGACCAAAGAGTGAATGCTTCAGTCCTACTTAGAAGGGGGAACAATATAATCAAGGGAAGTAGAGGGTGGGAGGGAGAGGGGGAAAAGAGGGTCAGAATCAGTTATGGGAGAGATGGAGGAGATGTGCAGAGAGTCAGGAAATTTAACAGAGGTGTGTAGCAATGAGGAGTGGGGAACTGGGGGTAGAAACTAGAAAGTCCAAGATTCAAGCAAAGCAAGAGCCTCCCAGGACTCCACAGAATGCCATTAGCTGAAATACCCCACAAAGGGGAGGGAGAATCTGTTGAGTCAATATCCAGAGGTTAGGCATAGCCTCTTAGATTGAGGGATGGGGCCACCCACTCATCTCCAAAATTTTAACCCAGAATTCCCCCTGTCTAAAGGAAATACAGGGACAAAAAGTGGAACAGAAACTGAAGGAAAGGTTATTCAGAGACTGCCCCACCTGGGGATCCATCCCACATCCAAACACCAAACCCAGACACTATTGCTGATGAGAAGAAGTGCTTGCTGATAGGATCCTGATACAGCTGTCTCCTGAGAGGCTCTGACAGATCCTAACCAGTAGAGATGTGGATGCTCTCACCCAACCATCAGACTGAGAACAGGGACTCCAATGGAGGAGTTAGAGGAAGGACTGAAGGAGCTGAAAGGGCCTTATCTGGAATTAATGAGAGGGGAGGCTGTTGGTCCCATGAAGGTTTGATGTCCCAGTGTAGAGGAATGCTAGCTCTGTGAGGCAGGAGTGGGTAGGTGGGCAGGGGAGCATCCTCATATAAGCAGGGTAAGGGGGAATGGGATAGGGGGTTTGCAGAGGGGAAACCATGAAGGGGGATTACATTTGAAATGTAAACAGATACAAGATCCAATTAAAAAAAGAAATTAGAGCAAAGGATAAGACTGGCCAGTAACCCTCTCTACCACTCATAGCTCAATCCATGCAGCGACTGACCTCCCTTCATGGGGTCAGTGTGGCCAGACATAGTAGTTATTGTCTCTTAGACCAGGGACACCTGCAAGGACAGACTTCCTTCCCATGCTGTGTGTAGACAGATACACACTGTAAGGATGTTCCTATCTTTGGAAGCAAATGTATATCCTATTCTTGAATGTTTCCAGTTTCATTTCCTTAATTACTTTGAAGGATTAACTTTCCTTCAATAAAGGAAAGCTAACTTGAGGGGTAGGGATTAACTGTGAAGAATTAACTTTCAATTCTTCAAATCAACTTTATCAATGAGTCTATGGAAAATACTCTGTGGCCTTGGTAAAGTACTTGTATCTGGCATTTTGATGAAAAGGAGTTAGCAGCACTTCTACTGGGAGCAAAGAGAGAGGAGCAGTGGGAGTTCTTGTGCTTGGAAGCTCAGGCTTGACAGCCCCAGAACCTTCCACAGTTACAATCAAATCACTTGCTGGTGAGAATGAACACTTTCCACAGTTATCTTCTGCTTGGATTTGGTTTTTGTGATTTAATGTGTTGAAAGGCATGTAGCACATGCACACTCAAGAGCATGTGTGCATGTGTGTTGTGTGTGTGTGTCTGTGTGTGTGTGTGTGTGGTTCATGTTCTGCTCCTCAGATAACAAAGACTTCAAGTTTTAGTATTTCAAGCTGCCTAAATCAGTTCTTTGTGGGCACCAGAGGGCGCCAACGTAGGTTCTTTTCCTTGTATTAGCACATTATTTTAAAAATGAATTTTGGGATTATGGCTGCTGGTGTTCTGGGAATTTGTTTCAGAGCCTGTGCTGATGCTCTGTTCTCATCAGTGGCTTTATGCTCAGGAAAGCGGTAGGGAAGCAACTCTCCCTGAGGAGGCTGTGTGCTGTGAAGCTTGCATACCTTTGATCCCCTTAGAACTTAAAAAGAGCTCTTCTTCCTGTAACCTGTTGAAAAATGATTTCCTAAGAGTTACTTGGATCAGAATGTTAGTGGCTATTTTACTGGAGGAATAAATGAAGAATGATGTTTATATAAATGATTGGGTTGCTGGCAGAGCCTTGGCTCTTGGTGACAAACCAATGAAGAATAACAAGATTTACATCTACAGGGCACCCAGGGTGGCATGTCTATAATCCTGGCATTGGAGATGGGCAGGAGAATCACTGACAGTTTCAGGCCAGCCTGGTCCATAGAGTGGACCTTAAAGAACATCTTAAAAGAATACAACCAAGGGCCTGGTAGGCGGCTTAGGAGCACCCTTATACTGAGCCTAATGACTGGAATTTGATCCTTGGTAGGGTAGGAGGAGAGAACTATCTCCTACGAGTTATATTCTGCTTCCAAACGTGTGCTGTGACATACATACTCATGTATACATTCACATGTGCACACACACGCACACACACACCACAAATAAACAGTCTAAAACTCCAAATCAAAACAGAACACTTCACTTGCTTTTCATACTTAGGGCTATTGGTGTTCTTTGTGTTTGTGCAGACAGCCATTGGATGGGCTGAATGCACTTTTTCCAGTCAAAGTTGGCTTTCGTTGAGTGCATAAGAGTATTACTATTAAGAATGTTCATCATTAGCTTATACTTAACAGTGAAGTTCTTTGGAACTTTGATTTGAACTCTGCAGTGTGAAGCAAAGGGGCAGGGTGTGGTGTGCATATGCATGCAGTCGTGCTGGACTTGATACACTCCAGTTTGAAAGTATTGTTTGCCCTTTTAGCTAACACAGAATAATACACACCACAGGTGCTTCAGACAATCAGGCCAGCTTATTTTTTGAAAGTACAGCTTGGGCTGTGCATTCTTTCAGATGGCCCTTTATTTTTACCAAAATACTTCTCCTGCTGAATTTCTATTTTGAGGTTAAGAGGAGTCTTTTCTTTCTTGGGCAATACTGCACATCCCTCTGTTCATAAGACAAAGGGTGCTATAGGGAGGTGAAAGGCAGCTGCTCGGACAGAGTGGCAAAAAGGAGCTTGGGCCACTCTTTTGAAGCCTAATGCAGGGCATTTATGATGGGGTAGGCATGTGTCAATTAACTGAGGAAGGCAAACTCCCCTATGAGAGGATGGGTAGCTGAGAGGGGAGGTGGAGGTACAAGGCCAGGTGGACGTTGGAAATAAAATTTGTAGGATATGGTCTGTAGGGAATAAAGCCAGGACTGTGGACCAGTGTAGGAGTCCTTGAGCCTAAAATCCTCAAGAGTGATCAGATGGGTTGGGAACATGTGCAGCATGTCTTTCTGCCCACCTTCTGCATTCCCTTTGTTTAATTTTCCCCATTTCAGGTTTTTACAGCATGACCGTAAGAATGTGCTCCAGGCTTCCTGTACCCAAACTCCTTATCTGTGGTGATCCTCCTTCCAGGGTCGAACAATCTCTTAATTTGAAGACCACCGCCCAAGTGAATAAGAAAGATGAACACCATGTACTAGTGACAGGTTTCCTGATGGGAGAATGATACAAACTCACTTGCATATTAATATGCTCCTTGGAGGCCATGTCTTCACCCTGACCATGCTGTAAAGAATTAATAATTGCCTTTTGCAATTTCATTACAGTGGAATGGAGACCTATATCTTTCAGCCTGGAAGAGAAGTGTGCCCTTTATTGTATCATCCGACATTTATTCACTCCTTCAGTTATCCAGTAAATGTTGATTGTGTTCTAGGATTGTCTTGGGCTGGGCCTTCTACTCCATCACACAGACTTTGCCCTTGAGAGATCTGCCAAGCTGTGCCTCTTGCCAGTTCTGTGCTGCCTGCTGGTCCTATACCTTTAGATGCTTCCTGGCCTCTGCATAGCCTATAAAGAATTGCAGGTAGTCTTTGGCATGTGGGAGGAAAGTCATTAATGAGGTTTACAGTCACAAAATTTAGGTGTTGAGAATGAGCTGAGGAGGAATAAGTTAAGGAATAATTTGAAACAATTTCCTGTTTCAAATATATGAGTCTATGCCACAGGATGAGTAATGCATGACTTTTGTCTAGGCAGGGGTTGTGATTCTTGCCTATTGGGCAACTGAAAACTAAAAACAGCAGAGAACAGCATGAAGCTAGGTAAGAGCCCACTTTTTTTTTTAATCAAGCTGAGACCAGGCTCAAGAAGGCAGCAAGAGCTGCTAAAATGGTCAGGAACAGTGAGTGCTCAGCAGGAATTCTAGAGACCTCACAGAACAATCCCCAATGGCACAGGAAGCCAGATGATAGACTGGTGGGAAGAAACAGAATTCCTGCCACCTATGAGTGAGAGGACAATATCCCCCATTTTCCAACCTCCCCCCTCAGCCTCTCAGTTGTCCACTGAGTTGTGGACTATGACTGGCTTTCGAGTCAGGTCAAACTAGTGATAATGAGTTAGAGGCTCCTATAACCAAGCGCCCAGTCAAAGACTTTGGGGACCTTCTTATCCCAAGTGCTCCTGTGCAATGGCATTCATATGTGGCCATATGTGCACACTTCTGATGGGGAAGTGAGTCACTGACTAAGTGGATGCTCCTTAGCAGCAGCTGGTTCACATACTCTGCTGTCTGCATGGCTATATCCCTGGGCTTCCTGCTCAGGAAAGGCCTGGGGCCTGCAGTTTTGTTGCTTTATCTCACTACCCCCATCCTGGAGAATGGGAGTCAGCAAGAATACCTGATCTTGGCAGGAAGTGCAGTCTGTTGTTGTGCAAGCCAGGCAGGACCATAGAGTTGATGACTGTCACTGACTGGACTGTGGAGCTTTTCTTTCTTGTCATCCACAACTCATGACTTCAGCTCGTCTCTACGTCAAGAATTCCAACCATTCAAGGCAGGAAAACCACTTCAACTCTTAAGTGACAAAAAGCAGTGCCGCCTGGGAGAGGGACCAGTGTCAGAAGGTACTGTCCTTTTCTCCCCTCACACAAAGCACTCATCTAATTAGCTGTTTACTGTGGGGCAGGGCTGGCTACTTGCCTCTGTCTTATAGAGCAGGAATGCGGGTTTGGCAGCTTATTTGTCATGACCAATCCATTGTGAGAGAACTTGTAGAATTTCTATGTTTTGTTTTTTCAGATATAAGGCTCAGTCCATACACTGAGTCAAAGTCTAAACGGCTTCAGGTAACATAGCAGCAGTAGCCTTTTTTTCTCAAAGAGGTTGGAAGAACAATAAAACATAGTCACTACTAAATTATGCTGTGGACTGAAGAAGATTTTTGCCATTAATTGGATCTAGGCCCTCTGACCTTTCTACAGGAAGCAAACTAAAGGTATAATAATTTTTATAATAATGAGCTTTCTGTGCTTCCAGTAACTTTAAAAAGAGCACTGAAATTATTTCTGGACTCTGAAAGAAGTCTGACTTGACTGTTGTTGAGATAAATAGAGCTCTGATTTCCACGATTCCCCTTTCTTCTCTCCCCACTACCAGCAAATTGAGGCTGACATAGGCGGTGACCTGAATGATCACCCACAATCACGAACAAAAGTCTAACAGGGCACATGTATACATCTGCTGATAAAGTTTTACAGTCTCCTGAAAATGTAGTTTCACAGAAGTAACCTGCACAGCTGTCAGCCACATGCATGTGGGCAGTGATGTTTCCTCTTCAGAGATTTACAAAACTCGGAGGCTGCAGTGTGGGATGGACAGGAGGGTCCCAAAGGTTTTCCAGGTCACCTGGCTTGATGAGAGAGGAGGTCACATAGCTTTGGGTTTTTCACTGAGTTCCGTGTAATTTTGCTTTTGAGTTCTGGCTGTTTTACATGCCCTTTGTTTCATATGCTGTCTGAGTCACTGTTGGTCTAACTCACCCTGCTGAACACAGTCAGTTGGCTCAAGATTCTTATCATTTTCTAACTGGTGTTTATCATTGGCTGATAGGACTGAGGAAGGGCAGTGAATTGATTCACAATGTCACTAACATTATAAAAAGACCAGATCATTTTACTGCAGTTAGCAGTAGAGACCTGATCAGTGCCAGGTCTGTGTGTGACCCACAGTGGACATCTGGTGGTAGCTCATCTGCTAATGGAGACCCACATACAAATTTGAGGTGCATCATGTGGTGTTGAAACAGGTTTGGTCATGAGTCAATTATCTTTTTGTAGTATAAACTACCAAATAATTCAACATTCAGATGTAAGCTTGTAGCTTGGAGAAAGCTGCATAGATTTCTCATTTAGGGGAACTTGTGAGAACACATGAACCAATCATTTTGTTCAACAATTATTATAATATATAAAAATCTGTCTCTGTGCACACACTTTTATACATTTGATTCTATAAAGTGATTAAAAACCATAGATGTGTCTTTTCATGTGCCTTCTTTGTGCAGGTGTGGAAAGATAATTAACTATATCCATGAAGTAGTTTAAAGTAAAGACAAGCAATAGGCAATTATTCATTCATCTGTCTGACTGTCAGGGTTGTTTGTAAGTGAGGTCAATAAGATGTTGACTACATGGCTGAATGCTTTGTTTGAAATAAGGATGTGTGATTTTTGAATGAAGTTATTAATGATGTGACAAGAATTTTGAAAACCACTCATTCCAGTGGCAAACTCTAACAAAAGCCTGCTAATAACAAGTCAGTTGCAGAAACATGGAGTTTGAATACACAGTACAGCCCCCCCGTGTGTGTGTGT
>JADRCD010180037.1:0-12577 GCA_019843815.1 Montemys delectorum
CACACACACACACCACACATGCATACACACACACCCCGCATGCATGCATACATACATACACAGTACATGTACAAACACACACACACAGACACACACACACACACCACACATATTGCACTCGCACACGCTCAAGCACAGTGAAATCTGAAACCGGAAGCTGGGAAAAGAGGCATCTCCATCCCCTAGGCAGGAAGGAAGCTTCAACTCACTTAACTTTGCTTGTTAAGTTTGCCTTGTTTCTCCTTACTACTCTTTTCTCACTCCTTTATCTAGTTGTATTTATTAATTATCTAACTTGGACCTTTCCCATCTATTTCTTACCTTTATTATATACTCATTATATATATTCTTATATTAATTTTATTTTCATTATTATGTATCTTTTCTGTGTGTTTGATCTTAGCTCTTCAGTTTCTTATGGTCATTGGTGTTGTAGATGTTATTTGAGTAGGGTTTTATTGTATAAATACATATAAACATTGTACAACATATTTGCTTCTGAGCCATTGATATTACTGTTGATTCTGGAGATCAAGCCCAGCACCATGAACACACAAGGTAGGAGGTGAGATACACTTCCATCCCAGATGAGAGAACTTAACACCATATTCCATTCATTACTTAGTCCTCCTCAAACTTAGGCAATATCTCAACCTGAATACTGAAGGAGACAAAAGACCCAAGATGCAGTGGGTTAGGATCAGGGCTGAAGACTCAACACTGGATGTAAAAACAGAGAGAAGCAGCACATTGTGCTCTCTCCACACAAGAGAGGCACTGCTATAAATCACCTCTACACTCTTCCAAGTTACATAACACAGACTCTACAGCAATAACCAGAAATAATGCATCTCACATACTGCAGTGTCTACAACACAACTCCTGAACTATCAAAGAGACCACACTCATGGGAATCCTATAGTAAAAGCAGGTCAACCAATCAGATGCTACCAAATACAGCCCAGGAAGCCAAGGGAAACCACAAGAAGTAACCCAACTAGAATTAAGCCCAGTACTTACTACAAAACAAACTGATGTTCCAAGGACCACTAATAAGAAAAGGTTATTCTATAAGAAGATCTGTTAGTTGTCAGTAAGCTTGATTTGTGCATTTTCATGTAGCTGTGTGCCCAATACATAGGATATGTACATTCTCTTTACCACACATGGAACCATGGTAAAGAGAACTGAACTCCTACTAGACACAGAGGTGGTTTCTACAAGTATCAAAGAGTGAGCATCACACAGATTCATTTTCTAACCACGGTGCAATGAAATTAGAAGTTAAGAACAGAGAGCAAAACCACAAACAACCATAAATCTTCACACATTTTAAAAAAGAAAGTTCAAAACTTCCAAACAATCTGTGGATCAAAGAGAAACTCAGAACTCCTTCTGTGAAATACTCTGCACTGAATAGCAATGGAAATGATAACCACAAACCCCTGCAGGACTGAGCCAGCACAGGATCTCCAGGGATGTCTACAAGCCTAGAGGAAAATACGTGTTTAAAGAACAGGCATGGTCCCATTTAATATTTACTGAAGGAAGTTAAAAACAGTAGAATAATGTGAAAGAAAGGGGATCAAAACTGTAAAGGAAAGATTGATCAAGGAGCAAAACAAAACAAAACAAAACAGAACAAAACCCAGCAGAGAATGTCAGCCAAATTAAAAGCTATTCATTTAAGTCGATTCTGAAAATAACCAGGACCATAAGGAGTAACAACAGAGCAAAAGTATGAAGAAAAGGGAGGTGTAAGTACTGATCCACCAGAAACTCAAAAATGAGCAGGATTGGGGGAGTTCAAGCTCAGCCTGAGGTACATGGCAACACTTTGTCTTGGAAAGAGAGAAAGAAGCTGAAGAAAGAGGAGAACTATACCTAATAAACCCATCATTTGAAAAAGTCAACTCATGAACAGATATATGAAATAGGTAGCAGGTGCTTAATGCAAACTACTTTGGAGGGTGTCTTAGTGACTTTTCTATTGCTGTCACAGGGCACCATGACTTACAAAGAAAGCATTTCATTTGGCTTATGGTTTTAGAGAGTTTGAATCCATGATAGCAAAGTAAATAAAGGAACAGTTGACAGCTCAGATTTCTGTCCACAGCTATGAGGCAGAGAGAGAACCCTGGAGTATCACATGAGTCTTTTGAAACCTCAAAGGTCACCCCCCCCCCCCCCCGCCTCAATCCTTCCCAAACTGGAAATTCCACTTACTGGGGACTAAGTATTCGAATATATGAGCCTATCAGAGCTATTCTCATTCAAACCACCACAGATGCTTAAGGATTCTTTCGCATTCCTTTTACAGAGCTATTTTAGTCTTTCTATTAAACTTGGAATAGACTGCAGAGAAAATGGCCATAGGACCATCTCACTTATAAAAACAGATATGAGAATATTGATTACAATATTTGTACTCAGTTTTAGCCAGGTATGACCAAAAACTAATGTTTTGATCAATTAGAATTTATCTCAGCAGTGATGGATGGTGGAAACTCTCTCAATATGACTCTGTTTAAAGGTAGAAAATTATATGGTCATACCAATAGCAGGAAATGAAACCGAAGATGATTAAAAGAATATTCATTAAAGCCAGACATGGTGGCACACTCCTTAATCCCAGCACTTGGGAAGAAGAGGTAGGTGGATCTCTGAGTTCTAGACCAGTGTGGTCTCCATAGTGAGTTTCAGGATAGTTCCATGACAGCCAGGGCTACACAGTGAGACCCTGTCAAAAATGTGTGTGTGTGTGTGTGTGTGTGTGTGTGTGTGTGTGTGTATGTGTGTATTCAAAAATCTTTCAAGGTAGTCATTATTAAGGAAAAGTTTCTTAAAATTAAAGGGAAAATACTGAAATAACAATATTTGCAGAATGGTGATTAGCCTTTTGTCTGTGAGTCCTGGTGTTATCCGACCCACATTTCTGAGACCCAGCTCTCAGGCTGTATACCAAAGCAGCAGTTTCCATAAGGCAGGAAGGTGTGACTCACCAGTAAGACCATCTTGGAGAAAACCCTGTGCCTTTTTGTCTGTAATTACAACAAGGACAAACAGTAGGTCTAAAGGAACTAGAAATTTGCTCTTAGAAAGAGACACACAGGCGGCTAGCTGAGAGCTGCCCTCTGTCCGCAGAGCTGCCTCTGCACGGTCACGCCTGGGAGCCTGCAGTCCTTCAGCAGAGCAGTGGTTGGGCCTATCTTTTTCTGACTCTCCAGTCACCTCACTGAAAACAAGCTTCAGCCCTTGAAAGAGTTAACCACAAACTTACCACAGAATGTCAACTTGATTGAAATTAAAGTGTTATCAGATTTAAAAAGAAAGAGAGAGAGAGAGAGAGAGAGAGAGAGAGAGAGAGAGAGAGAGAGAAAGGTGGGGGAAGAAATATTCCTGTTCTTTCTCTGAAAAAGAAAGACAGTTTTCCCTTCAAATCTTAGAAACTGATTTCTTGGGAAGGAGCCATATTTTTAGCAGAGCTCTACTAAATTGGTAAATTCCACCCACAGTCTTCTGAAAAAAGACAGAGCCTTCCGAGAAGTCAGTTGTAATTGTGAGGGCTAGTCTCAAATGGATATCTGTGGGATTTCCCCTGCATTCGTAGTCCTAGAACTCAGGAGGCTGAGGGATGTGAGTACCTTGAGTTTGAGGCTGGCCTATCTATGTAGTAAGTCAGTTTAGGATACATAGCTGGATCCTGTCTATAAATAAATAATAAATATATAAGTAAACAAACAAACAAATATGGGCTGGAGAGAAGGCCCAACTGTTAAGAGCCTTGGCTGCTCTTCTAGAAAGGCCCTGAAGTCAATTCCTAGCAGCCTCACGGTGGCTCACAACCATCTGTAATGGGATAACATGCCCTCTGTTGTCTGAGGACCTCTTCTCTCATACATGCATACCTGCACATAGAGCACACATATACATAAAATACACAAATAAACAAATCATTAAAACAAACAAACAAATAAATAAAACACAATTAAAAACGGTAGAAGTAACCATGGTGTGGGACAGCTATTTAAGTTGCAACTAACCATTAGACTGAGCACAGGGTCCCCAATGGAGAAATTAGGACAAGGACTGAAGGAGCTGAAGGGGTTTGCAACCCCATAGGAAGAACAACAATATCAACTAACCAGAAGCTCCCCTCCCAACTCCCAGGGGCTAAACCAGCAACCAAAGAGTACGCATGGAGGGGACCCATGGCTCCAGCTGCGTCTGTAGCCCAGGATGGCCTTACCTGGCATCAGTGAGAAGGGAGGCCCTTGGTCCTGTGAAGGCTTGATGTCCCAGCCTAAGGGAATGCTAGGGCGGTGAGGTGGGAGTAGGTGCGTGGGAGAGCACCCTCCTAGAAGCAGGAGGAGGGGAAGAGGATAAGTGGGTTGCAGAGGGGGAACCGGGGAGGCGGACAACATTTGAAATGAAAATAAATAAATAAATAAATAAATAAATAAATAAATAAAAAGATTGGAAGAGAAACAGAAAATAGAAAAAGTCGTGAAATTCTGAGGCACCCAGGGGCAACTCTGCTGAGCACTGCCAGTGCCCTGGTATAAGCACTTATACTGTATGTTGTAATATGAATGTGTACTGAAGTCTTTAAAAACCAAGGCTGGGAGATGGTTTCGTGGGTTTACCATGGAAGCATGAGAACCTGTGTTCATTTCCCTGGCACTCTATAAACTCTGTATGGCTGTGCGCACACAAACCCCAACACGGAGGATAAGGGAGGCAGAGACAGGCAGATCCCCTCAGCTCACTGGCTAGATAACCTAGGTTTTCAATGCTGGTGATTGTATTCTCTAAGAAGGAAGATGGCGTGCTCTGGCCAATAATTTCTCAACATTGGCAGCTAAAAACTACCTCAGAGAAGCAGCTCTGAGGAGACGGTGAGAAAGGGAAAGTGATGCCTGGGACCCGACAGGGAAACCTAGAAGTGAGTCCTCAGGGTGCATCTCCCCTCAGGGGTACCAGCGGGTCACCTGAGGACACACAGCCCTTTTATTCTAAAGACTCTTTAAAAGTTTCATTTACTTTCCTTTAAATAAGGAGCTTTCTCTTTACAAAGGTTCTTTTTTTCTGTTCTAAATCAAGCTCTGAACAGAGGTGTCGCTACCACAAGGACAGGAAGCACATACACGCTGATACTCAGCTGAGTGACATGCTTGGCAGGGAAAGCCACCACAACCTGCCCACAGTCAGCAAGTGTTAAACATACAACCCTGTGTCAAGTCACTGGCCCCAAAACTCCCTGGAAACTCTCAGGGTGCTGGGCAGGAAGAGGTTGACGTCAGCATAGATGCCGGGGACTTCAAAAGAAACTTTTAGAAACATCTCTTTTGCCATTCCTGGCAACATAATACACTGACCTTTTTCCTGGGGACATGGGTCTGTTTGATTTTAGGGCTGCTTTCATTTACATATATACATCTCGGGGTTTTTTTTTAGTATGTAATTTTATTGTGTATTATTCCTATAGTTTATTAATACATATAAAGCACTGCTTTTTTCCCCTTTCTTTCTTTCTTTCTTTCTTTCTTTCTTTCTTTCTTTCTTTCTTTCTTTCTTTCTTTCTTTCTTTATACAGTATAGTAAGAACTGGGGACCCAGCTCAGAGGTAAAGTTTGTCTAGTGTGAACTGAACCCTGGGCTCAATCCTCAGTATCAAAGAAAACAAAAACCAAAGTCTAGTGTGATAATATACTTTTTAATCCCAGCATTAGGGCGTGCTGAAGAAGGAAGATAATGAGCTCAAGCACTGTGTGGGACGTTTACTGTCAGCCTCACTTAGAGTCCTTATCTCAACAAAACAAAACAAAACAAAACAAAACAAAACAAAACAAGAGCTCAGTGGTAGAATGCTTACCTAGCTTAGCATAGCGAGGTCCTGGGTTAGATCCTCAGAACCACAGGAGATGAGAGAGAGAAGGTAACGGGAGGGCAGGAGAGATAAGAGGCAGGGGAGGGCAAGGCAGGGGGAGGGAAGGGGAAGGGAAAGGGGAGGAGAAGGTAGGGCTAGGGAGGAGAGGTGGAGGGGAAAGGAGAGGAAGAGAGAAGAGGGGAAAAGAGGCAGGGGAGGGGAAGGGAGGAGAGAGGAGAAGAGGGGAAGAGAAGCAGGACAGAGGAGGTGAGGGCATGGGAGAGGCAGGGGAGGGGAGGGGAGGGGAGGGGAAAGCAAGGCAAGGGAGAAGGAGGAAGAAACTCACTCACTCACTAACCCTGTGAACTGGATTAATGCGATTTCTTCCCTCCTGCCCTCCCTCCTTCCCTCCCTCCCTCCCTCCCTTCCCTTTTTCCTTTCTTTCTTGAAGAGGTCATAGATGTTGAGGACCTGAGAAAACGTCAGGTGTACTCAGACATTTAGTAGTTGGCCTATATATATATATATATATGTATATATATACATATATAGATAGATAGATGGTGCCTCTAAGACTCCTGAGACTGTGGGAGCAATCTGTTACTGAAGGACTCCCAGTCTATTCTACCTGAGATGTCCCTGCAAGGGATGGCTTGAGCCAAAGAAAGCGCAAAACCTCTGTGCAAGTTGTTCTAAATTCGATATGGAAAGCGCTGGATCCTAATAATTCTCGTCACTCACGCTGACAAAACAATGCTCTGAGCCCTTCTCTCTTTTCTAAATGTATGTGTAACAGGAGGCAGTTCCCAGCAGGAGTAGCGCCCAGTGGCCTGTGTGTCCATCCACTCTGTATTCTTACTTGAATCTCAGCCCTTGGCTTGGGCGGCCAGAGTCCAGGCGATGTTTCTCTCCTCATACACAAGAAGCCCCATGGAGGCCAAGAGTTGGGTCTCACTCATCTCTGCCTCTCTAACCTTATGAGGAGCTGCTCAATAGATTGTGAATGAATTAAGGAGAAGATGGTCAACAAAGCAAGAGACACGAGGGGTCCTGCCCCAAGGGTAGGGTGCTGCTTGCCACAGTTCCTCTCACCTGCCACACTTACCTGTAAGCAGTGTCTTAGTCTGCCCTTGGAAGCACATACCCATCTTTGTCTTTTGTTTCTTATTACCAAGAACACACACACAAAAAAACCAAGTTTCTGAAGGAGGTATCTATTTTGGTCCCACACAGAAAACAGTGGGCGACTCTGTGGGCAGAGATGGCAATTCCTGAACAAGGTATGGTGACTCATGGCCAAAGGTGCTCAGAATTTCCTTTGCTTTGTGGCTGCCAGCACTGCCATGCCTTCTTTGAAATGCTATCAGATGCAAGGAAAACACCCCAGGCTGGTCTTTGAAGGTAACAGAAGGAGTTGGAGAATACAGGATCTAAGACTAGCAGGGTCCTGAGGGGCTCCTACCAGACTGAGAGAGGCACTCGCTTGAACTCTGGACATATGCAAGTGAGGCCGGAGGGATCAGGACTTTGAGGCTGGCCCTAATCACTTCATGAATTTCTAAGCTATCCTGGGCCACATAACACCATGTTTCAGAAAGAAAAACAAAGAAAGAGGCTGAAGCTATGCTGGGGGTGTAACATCCGGTGAGAACAGGAGGACTCGGGCTTTGATCCCTACCTCCAGGTAAAAATCCCAGCATGATGATGTATTCTTGTAACCCCAGCAGTGGGGCTGGGGAAGGCAGGACCACTGCAGCTTTTGAGCAGGTGGTCTAGCTGAATTGGTGAGCTCCAGGTTCACTAAGAGACTCTGTCTCAAAAAAGATAAGGTCGAGAGATAAAAGAAGATGGAATGTGAATCTCTGACCTCACATACATGTGTATATACATGCATGTATACACACACACACACACACACACACACAGACACACACATACACAAATACAAGAGATTCAACAGGTAGGCCATTTGAGTAGACTGTGGAGTGGTGTAAGGTGGCCATGGCTCAGGATGGTGGGTAGAGATACTGTAAGCTCAGATTTTAGAGACTTCCTAGTTGTATTACACCAGCTACTGATTTAACTGACCAAAGACTTGGTCAACTGTAAAGTGAAGATAATAAGAACTACTTTTTATCTTGTTTTATTGCTGGGGTTCACCATGTAGCCCTAACTGGCTTGGAACGCTCTATGTCAGTGGTTCTCAACCTGTGGGTTGCCTAAGACCATCAAAAAAACCCAGATATTTACATTACAATTTATAAAAGTAGCAAAATTACAGCTATGAGGTAGCAAGAAAAATAATTTTGTGGTTGGGGGTCACCACAGTGTGAGGAACTGGAACTGTATTAGAGGGCAGCAGTGTTAGGAGGGTTGAAAACACTGCTCTGTGTAGAGGATGCTGGCACAAAATTTAAGAGAGCTGCTGCCTTGCTTTCCCAAGTGTTGAACATAAAGGTATAGACCACAGTGCCCAACACAACTACCTTATTTTGAAAATTGAACCAAGAGATACTGATTTAGCACAATACCAAGAGATGGCACATAGATAGTGAGCATACGCTCTCCTTATCATCATCACTGTTTAAAATGCTTCTTCTGGAACTGGAGGGAAGGCTCAGAAGTTAAGAGCACTTGTTGCTCCTGCAGAGGACCTGAGTCCCAGCACCCACATAGTGGCTCACAACCTTCCATAATTCCAGTTTCAGGGGATCCAATGCCTTATTCTGGCCTCTTTGTGCACCAAGCTTGCCCAGAGTATACATACACGCATGCAGGCCAGATTTCCATGCACCCACACATACAAGAAAAAAATTAACAATCTTTAAATAAATAAGTAAATAAGCACATCAACAAACAAACAAAGAAACAAAGAAACAAAACAGTGCTTCTTTTGTGTGAAATCATTTACTGTTGGTAGTCCAGTCATGGGAGCCTAAGCCCCCTGCATGTGGAATGCCTGGTGCTACCTTGAGAGTTGCTGGTCGAAGCCTACTGAACTGGTAGGGTAGAAGTAGGTTGTCATGTTAGAAGCCATGGAATTCTGGCCTTGTGGTATGAGGTTGACAGACCTGTGTCAGAGTTAAAAACATAGATGTAGGGGTAGAAGGAAACTCAAAAATTCTTAGACTATATCCAGAGTGTCCTGTGGTACTGGCAAGGCTACACAGAAATCCATCATGTCAAAGAAATCTACTAGAGACAACTACTGCCTGTAGGCACTGGAGGAGGATTTCAGTAGGATGAAGAACATGCAAAGTCTTCTGTCTGAGCAAAATTATTATGATCATTGCACATGTCCACCTGGGTACATCTATATGGGTGCCATATATCTTTTCCCTTGAGAGATGGTTTCCCGTCAGCCTAGAGCTCACTAACTTGGCTGGCAGACCAGTAAGCCTCAGTAATCTGCCCATCTCTGCTTTCCCAGCAATGGGATTACAAACATGTGCCACTATGTTCAGCTTTCTTATGTGGGGAAAGTATTAATTTTTATCAGAGAAACACGATGCACTTGAAACTCATTTTGTTCAGACACACATCGCTCTGTGTGTGTGTGTGTGTGTGTGTGTGTGTGTGTGTGTGTGTGTATGCTCACATACATATGAATATGACAGATATAGTTCATCGGCTTGGTTGTTCTGTTCAGCTCCTCAGTCTTCAGGTGGCCATGAATGGATAATGGCCCATGTGTACAGCTTCAGCAGAATCATCACACAATGCTGTCTTCTAACATTCTCTGTTTATTCTTAAGCACCATTCAGAGCTAGGCTCTCCAAAAGCCCTTCTCAGAGCATCATCGTTAATTATCCTGGCAGTAGGCTGCTCTCTATATTCTGACCACTTGTAGTGTTATATAGTCTGTGTTATAAAGACAGTGCAACCTTTGATCGATATTTAATCTTCTCTGGAGTTGTTTCCCATTTTAGTTGCAAGCTCTGTGTGGATAGGTAGTATGCATTTTTAGTTGTTGTTACACGATAGCTTGCTGCTCAGAACTGGACCCATGCACTGACAACACACATCTCATGTTGGAGCCTGTTTGAACTAGAATTTCAAGCTACTGAATCCCTCTCCAAACAGAATGTTTCATAACAAAATCCCCAGGGGTCTCGTAAAGTTTGAGAAGTGCTCTTCTATTTTCAAAGAATAAAAATGAAGCAATGGAATTAAACTAACATGGGAACTATTTGTGTTTCTCTTCCTCCCCCTCCCTCCCCTTCCCCCTTTCCCCTTTCCCCTTTCCCCTCTCCCTTATTTTCTTGTTTGTTCTTTTTAAAATAGTCCCACTGTGTAGCTCTATGCTGGCCTCAAACTCACAATCTTCCTGCACCAACCTCCCAAGTGCAAGGGTCACAGCTGTGCGCATCGTGCCCGGCTGCAGGATTATTTTGCTATTTTACTTCTCTATAGTATTATGCAGATTCCACTCCTCACTGCATCTTCAATGTTTGGAGGGACATACAAATAGTGTCATTGGTATGTCTGGTTCTTCTCCCCTGAGAGCCTGACTTCACTGGTCTGAAGAAGTCCTAGCTGTCACTTTTACAGGCATCCCAGATGCATGTTGTAATTGCAGCTGATGCTGGGAAACACGACTCCGCAGACAGTCCCCCAGTAAGACCCGTGTTTTCTCATTGATAAAGGCAAAGCCTAGGATAACCATAAAATCAAGTAGCCAAAAACAATGTGAGCAAAACTAGAGTAGAAAACACCCAACATATTCAGAGATCACTTAGTTGTTTCCCCTGCAAGTGGACGACGTCCTTGAAAACGTGGCAGAGTTGGAAAGCAAACGGAATGTTGACTCATTGGCAGATGTCAGCTTTCCCTTGGCAGTCTTCCTGACCGGAATCAATCAGCAGATGTTTAGTCTTCGTGTTGGAGAACAAGGACTGTACCTTTTTCCATCCCTATAATTCGAATGCGTGAATGGATGGCTGCATGGATACAGAGATACTATGTCTGAGAATCAGGATAAAGGCATACATGAGATGTTGTAATCGAGTCATCAAGAGGCCTGGGTTCACTGGGCGCGGAAGTGGTGTACAACTTTCATCCCAGCACTCGGGAGACAGAGACAGGTGGATCTCTGACGTGGTGGCCATCCTAACTAACCTCCAGGTGGAGTTCCAGGACAGCAAGGTCTTATTTGTGTATGCATCTATATGTACATGCAGGCCAAAAGAGACCACTGGATCCAAATAGGCAGGCGTAAGTCTCCCAGCATGGGTACTAGGAACCAAGCTCTGCAAAAGTAGTATTCACTCTTAACCACAGAGGTATCTCAGGCCTGGGATTTATAACTTTTTAACATAATGCATTGAATAAAGGCTCTCCTGCTCTTTTTTTGTCCTCCGAGGGAATGGCTCAATATAAAGAGAAGAAAGAGATAGATTCCCACTCCTTTTGTGAGATATGGAGGTAGTTTGAAGGAAGAAATCCCCATAGCGAGCAATCAAGCAGGAGATGACTTCACCAAAACACAGTGGTGTCTTTACCCTACACCCACAACTCGAGCAGTACAAAATTAGTAATGTTGGCGCAGGGCAGAGCATTGCTCTCTTGAGAGTGGGGAAATAACCTAGAACGCAGCTATCAGGTTTTGGTCTGCTGATACAGGGTGACCTTTCAATCCATGTGGTACCGGGCATGTCCTTGGTCGGGAACTTTTCTTGTTTCCAAAAGTACCCCAGCATAAAAAGGACTTGCGTGTATGTGTGCGTGCGTGTGTGTGTGTGTGTGTGTGTGTGTGTGTGTGTGTGTGTGTGTGTGTGTAGGTCTTATTTTCTCCCAGATTTCTTGATGTATAATGATGGAATTGGAAGGGGATTTCAAGATCTCCACAACAACCTTCTCCTGATGCAGAGGAAAGTTTGCTGAAAGCTGTGACTTGCTAGGTCTTGCCTTCGGTTTTTCTAACACCATTAGGTATCTTGTTCCATAACACATCTTTAAAAGTTCACTTGTCTCCTAACTCTATTCTTCACTGACCACTGGCGGCATGCTCTATTTCTTAAGAGAATTTAATCTCTATCTGTAAAATGTACGGCCATCACACTGGGCGGTGGTGGCGTACGCCTTTAGTCCCAGCACTTGGGAGGCAGAGGCAGGCGAATTTCTGAGTCCGAGGCCAGCCTGGTCTACAAAGTGAGTTCTAGGACAGCCAGGGCTACACAGAGAAACCCTGTCTCGAAAAAAAAAATGTATGGCCATCATTGGACAGTAAGGAAAACAGAGTTAACATGAACAGCCACAATGTTGAGGTGTAGCCTATCCTCATGGCATTCATTGCAACCACAGGAAAGGTTTCCACAAGGAATTACACAAAAGTATCTAGAATTCTCAAAGTTTTTGAGAGAGAGAGGGTGTGTGTGTGTGGGGGGGAGTTGTGTGTTGTGTGTGTGTTCAGGGCTGGGGAGATGGCTCAATAGGTAAAGTGCTTGCCTCGTAAGTATGAGGACCTCAGTTCTGATCCCTAGTGCTCACATAAATCAGTATGCAGTGGAAAGTTAGCTCAGAGGTTAAGAGCACTTGCTTTGGCAGAGGCACCAGGTTCACTTCCCACCATCCACATGGGAGTTGAAAACTCTCTATAATCCTAGTCTGAGGTAATCCAAGGCCCTCTTTTGACCTCTGAGGACATCAGGCAGGCATGTGGTGCATACATATGTACATGTATATGTATATGTATATGTATGTATATAT
>JADRCD010180044.1:0-14682 GCA_019843815.1 Montemys delectorum
TCCTCTTCCTGGTTCTCTTCGTCCTCCTTCTTCTTCTTGGCCTATGGCAAAAACCTCTGCCTCCAGAACAAAGAACTCAAATATGCTTGTAGCAGAAGGGTAAGAAACGTAGTCAAAAGAAACACAAATCAATATCTCAATGTGTCTTCCCTTATGGATATGAATGGAACCATACATTAGATCTTAACTGGATGCTCTGCATGGTATTTGTGAAGTTTTTACAGAAGTAGATACTGGTAAATAGTATTGTTTTATTGATTTGGAGGAAGAGAGTGCTCACCACCACCCCTGACTCCAGTATCTTTCTTAATCATTCTCCACCTTTGCAACAGAGTTTCTCATCGAACCTGAAGTTCTGATTTAAACCAGACTAGAGGGCCAATGATGCCCTCAAATCTGCCTGTTCCTCCCTCTCTCTCCAGAGGTAAAGTCACACCATGACCATCTTATTACATGAATGTCAAAGGTTTAAACTCATCTCCTGGTGTATCTGCAGCAAGGACTCACTTAGCTCACCAGCTCCCTAAATATTTTTTAAGGAGCTTCCATAGTAAATAACATATAATATTAAATTTCACTTCCATAGTAAATAATATATAATAGTAAAGCCTATACAAATTAGAATGCTTGGATAATTTTTATATATCAAATACATTATATAGCAATTGTTTTTCCATTTTAAAAATAAAGGACACATAATAAATATTACTACATTAGAATAGTAGCAAAAGCAAACATATTTAAAGTTTAGGCCTAAACAACTTTCCTGTAAATAAATCAGCAATAGTCATTGATGTGAAATATTAGTGAGGGTTTGTAAATCTTGACTATTCTCATATGAAGAAACTAGATTGAATAGCATCTACTACATGCTTAGTGTAAGTTGGCTACTGTCATAAATGATATACATAATGATTTTATTTTTTCTGGCTGCATTTCTACTTTTAAGATGCAGGAACAGAGACTGGGTAAGACAGACTTGTCTTATCCACCATAAGTGTCATATGGATTACAGAATGTGGGAGGGTCTAGAAGAGGCAATTTTCTTGAGGAGATCTTGAGAATTAGAAAGGACTGGAGGGTCATCTTCTAGGTGTTAGCTCCAGCAGGCATTTTTTTTCTCCTTCTAAATACTAGCAGCTTAGGAAAGAGATAGTTGACAGAGATTACAGGACTCTAACTACTAGGACTTCCTGGGTTTAGCTACTCAACCACATTAGCCCAGTCCACAGACAGACTTGAATCCCAAGGGAGTCTAACTATGGAACAGAGACTTAGATACAGGTGGGTCAAAATATCAATCTCCTGTTTCATAACCTTCCTTTGGCTTTACACCACAGGTTGATAAGGTCCTCCACTGTATCAGGTACTGTTTTAGACTAGGGACACAGAAATGGAGAAGGTGGCTCATGAAAGGGACCTCAAGAAATGTTATCTGGGGACTGTTTGCTCCTTGGAAGGAGTTTAACAAGCCATGTCTGGTCTTGACTTTCTGGACCATGCTCATCTTCTCTTGTTTATGTACTACAGTTTGGTGATCTATAGCAACTCTGGAGAGAATTGTGGGAACTCCAATAGCACCCTGTTACTGAGTAGTCATATCACAATAATAATAGACTCAATGTTCTTCAATTTCCTCATTTGCAAACCAAGGACCACGGAGGTACCTACCTGCCACGCCCTTATAGGGGTTGAGGATTGCACAGAAACAGAACCTAACTTAGCAAATATTATTGGCTTAGTAAATAATGAAAGGAAGAAAAGGAATTCAGCAAACCAATGCAAGATTTATCTAAAACTGAATTTAGGATCCAGCACAAGGAACATACAAAAGGTTTCATTGTTTATCAATAACATCTGGCAGCCCCCAAATCTGTAACAACATGAAGCCAGCACATGCAGCAGTATCAGAAATTTTGTTGTGTAGCTTTTATTCCTTTGAGTAACATAAATTTCATAGCTCTTAAGCAGGTATATGAACAGTCATAGAAACTCCAAGTGTTTTGCACAGTTACATATCCAAATTTACTTTTACAAGCAGAAAGTGACATCTTGCTGACATGTTTTGAAAATATACACAAGCATAGGAAGCTGCATGTACCAAACCACAGCCCAGAGAAAATCTGGCGCTAAGAAAGATAGGCTTTCCACAGCACCCAGAAAGACTAGCCCAGTGAGAAAAAAAAAAAAAAAAAAAAAAAAACCAGCTTGCCAACACTCACAGGACACCAAAAGGAAAGCTGTGGCGGCAGCTGAGGAAACACAGCTGTTGCTCAATCCACTCGTTGAGGTATTGATTCATGGTCATCTCTACAGCTCATTTCTGTCAGCCATTTTTCGAATTCAACTTCCTGAATTCACTTTGAAATGCAAGTCAACCCTCTCACTGTCTTGCTCACTATATCCTACCCCAGGATCTTTCCCATTTTAAAATGGGAATTGGATATTAAAATTTTTTTTAAAAAATTATTAAATTGCTGCAGTATTTTTGTATATTACATGTGTAAACTTTAGTAACCCCTGGGAGAATGGAGCAACATTTACTAATCCAACCAGCTTCTCAGGAAGCAACTGTTCTCCTGTCACACTCAGCGACAGAGACAGAACTAGAGAGAGGAATTATCTTTGTGTGAAACCAAAGAGAGAGAGAAAAAAAAAAGCTTAAAACTGATGGAAGAGCTGTAGCCAAATCATGATCAAAAAACCCTGGCCCTGGCCCATGGAGACTCAACACAAATATATTGTGAGTTTTAGGAATCAGAGGTAAGCTAGAGATAAGCAGACAGGTAAATGGAAAAACAATTAGTGGGCATAAACAATGTGTAAGCAGCAAGACGGGGTAGGGAAAGTTCCTTCTAAGAAATCAGAGGGAAAAAAGAAAACCTCTTACATAATCTTGATCTAGGTTTCTCCTGGTCACATTATGCCAAACTAGGCAGCATTAAGCTGGTTCTTGATCTAAGGCATGTATGAAGATGAACCCTCCATATGGAAGCTGCTTTCATACAGTAATAACAAGAATTGTGACAGACAGGACTCAAGGTCCCCAGGTGAGTGACATTGCAAGAAGTCAATCTAGGCCGGGCGTGGTGGCACACGCCTTTAACCCCAGCACTTGGGAGGCAGAGGCAGGCAGATTTCTGAGTTCGAGGCCAGCCTGGTCTACAGAGTGAGTTCCAGGACAGCCAGGACTACACAGAGAAACCCTGTCTCAAAAAACAAACAAACAACAAAAAAAAAGTGTCAATCTAGGATACAGTTAAGAGAAAGAAGAAAGGAAGCAGGGCTGAGAGAGGATTGCTTTGATTATCAATTTAAGCATGTGACTGATCCATGGCTGTAGAACCTGAGAGGGATGAACCTGGGGATAGATGCCAACAAAAGCTGGAATAGAAAATGCTAGGCCCATATATTACCAACTTCTTGCTCAGAGAAATTCATGCTCTTAGCAGCTGGGCTGGAAATCTTACCAAAGCAGCCTGCTAACCAGAATTTGCTTGAAGACCCTCTATGTCTATCAATTCAATGCTAACATGTCATAAACTTCCCAACCCCTATACAAACCTGCCTTTGAAAATTCCACTTTGAAATCACTCAGCTCAGACCATAAGCTATTGTAAGTAGTCTTAGCTTGGCTCTCATTAGAAAAGTCAGAGTTGGATTGTAGCAAGCTTTATGGTAGTGGATGTTCTCTTCCTGGGCTGGTATGGCAGTGTGGGATAGCATTAAAACCCAGATAGGCTTTGTCATATAACTTACTGGAACATAGAATTTCTCACAGGTCTGTACATTTTTTTTTAGTGACTAGTGATTTTCTAGTAAGGGCTTGAAAAGTGTTCAAAATATAAGTATACTCTAACAGAGCTCTTGGGGCATCATGTCTGTGTGGTCCCTTTCTAGGAATCCTGTGAACTTCTTGCTGATGTACTGTGATTTCAGTTCTCATTAAGAGGCAGTAGTCTCTGTGGACCTTCAGTCTCTAACATGGCAGTAAATTGGGCATAAATTATTGTTATGTGTCAAGATCCCCTTCTCTGTCTTTCTCCAACATAGATTTCCATTTCATGAGACACTAGATAATTTAGAATGAACATCTTCATGAGATTTTTTTCCTCTTTAGAAGTTAAAAAAGAAAAGTTAACTTCTCAAGTTAAAAAGAAAAAAAAAAAACATAGTTCAGGTAGAGATGAAAGAAGGTTTTCAGAGTAAAATTGAGAAGCCTGTAGAGCAGGAGCAGAGGGTCCAGCAGGAGGGAAGCATCAGGCAGTCAGGCAGGTGGCCCATCTGGCACATAAGCTGCATGTCTTGCCATGATAATTGATAGGAATTATACCTGTTGTCTTTATAGTTTCAGGAACTGTCAATCTTAAAGAGATGGGAGACTGCCTTCATTTCAGCACAATTCAAAGGAAAACCTGAGATTGAGACTTTAGTGGAGTGAGAACCACACCTTGCTACCTTCTGTTAGGACCAAGAGCCTGGTACAGGCACAAACCCAAAGCCATATGCACTCTGTTGATGAGAAAATGAGTTATGTGCAATTTGTATCAAAGCGCAGACTCTTACTAAGACTGAAAAGCTATCTGTAGAGCCTTTGACACAGACATTCTTTAAGGAATGGTTTTTGGTGGTGGTGGTGGGGGGGTTTTTTTTGTTTTTTTGGGTTTTTTGTTTTCGTTTTTTTTTTTTTTTTCTTTTTCTTTTTTTGTTCTGCACAGACTTGGCCCATGGCAGTTACTAATGCATTATTGTGGGACAATTTGCTTCTGTAGTGTGGTCTTCTTCTTCATTGGTTGATGAAACCTTAAGGGGAGCTGGGAAGGGGGGTTTACCAAATACTAACAAATTTCCTGTGAGTTGGTAGACCAGAGAGCTTAGATGGGGCACTGATTACCAAGAAGGTTCTCAATCAACCTTGTTAAGACATCACAGCAACAGACGTGTTCCAATTAGGGAGGATTAAAAGCCTGGACACATAAACTGGAAATGTCTCACATGACACAGGGGTGTGGAAAGGGTTTATGGAGCTGCCAATTAATCAGTCAGACTGCACTAGTCATTCAGCTACAGGCTGAAGTTCACTGACAGGCAGGCTGAGGTACAGGCAAGGCTGAGTGGTAGATAGGTAGCCTGCAGGGAGGACCCTTCATTGGCCAGAGGCTTCTCATGCTGATTCCCTTTTGCTGGGCTGAGAATGGCAAAAGGAAACAGAAGCTGTGGTTTGCTCTGCTGGGAATTAGAAATATTCAAATAATAACTCAGATATACCTATTTCCCAAGTTAGGACCAGAGTCACCCATCTAAAATTCCACCCATGTGGCCTCAGTGTTAGGCTACACTGGGCTGGGGTGGGGGGAGAGGGAGGCCTTACTTTTTAGAATTAAAAATAAATAGATAAGTAAACAGAAAACAGGAAAGAGGAATCAAAAAAAAAAAACCATGGGCAAAGGAAAAATTATTTATCCATAAGGTAAAAGAAAACAATGTTCAGAAGTCTAGGTGTTTGGGAGCTGGAAAGATACAATGATTATTCAAGATTTCATTCTCTGTGGAAACAGACCAGGCAAGCAACTCCACAGAGTTGGGGTGACCAGCTGGCAAGCTACACAGAGCTGGGGTGACCGGCAGGCAAGCTGCACAGAGGGGGTGTGGTCATCAGACAAGCTACACAGAGCTGGTGTGACCATCAGTCAAACTGCACAGAGCTGGGGTGACCGGCAGGCAAGCTGCACAGAGCAGATGTGGTCATTAGGCCAGCTGCACAGAACGGGTGTAACCAACAGACCCAGAGATGAGCCAAGGACAACACAGACAAGAATACTATAAGAGTGGCCCCTGTTACCATGTCTGGAGAGAAAACAATCTGGTAAGTCTAAGTAGCAAAAAAAATGTCAGGTTGTTAGAGTAACTCCTGTCTTCTCTCTTGTTTAGAGCATTAGGTACAGGCCGAGATTAGACTCAGTGATGAGTGTTTGTCTAGCATGTGCAGGACCATGGACCTGGTCCCTAAGATTTCAAATAAGCACACACAAGAAAGTGTGCAAGTTTCTTAGGAGGCAGAATCTGGTGTGCCTCACAGTGGTCCATCTTCTACAATGAACTGGAGCTGAGCAATCTGTCTATTTAGCTCTTTTTGTTGCATAACCTAGTAGACCTCACCCTAGTAAAGACCCACACTAAGTTGGTGTTCTGACAGCAAAACCATCCAGAGAAGACGATAGATGAGCATAGTCACTGACTCTTGGGGAGCTTTTGGTTGGTGCTTTGACTTTAAGGCATTTCTGTTGGTGAGTTATGAAAAGATATTAATCTATCCTGAGCACACAGGACACAAGGCCCAGCACCTGGGCCCTGATTTACAAATCACCTTACTGTTAGCCAAACAGCTCTCACACATCAACAGCCAGGGCAAGCACATTTGCTTTGTTTTAAGGTGGAAAATTTGTTTTGTGTAATGGATTATTACATAGATATGTATCATTTATTTCTGAACATTGTTTTATTATTGAGTATGATTCATAGCACATCAACAGCCACTGAAAATGCATTTGCTCTCTTTTGAGGACTGCTCATACTGTTATGAATGGCTTGCTGAGCAGGAGAAGCCAGCTGTAGCAGACCTGTTTTCTCAGGGCTGTAATATTTTATAAGAGCTGCCTTGTAAAGATTTTGTAAATTACTCATAAATCTCTTCTTGGAGATCTGGTAGTGTTTCAGTCCTCTGTGGCCATTCTGGGAGAGAGGGTGCTAACGAAAGGGACTCTTAAAGGTGGCCTTCTTCACATTAAGTGTATGTGCATAATTAAACTCTGGTCTGTCCTTTGAAATGCCGGTATAAATTAGGCTTTGGTGCTGTTAGGATTTGGACGTTGTGAGGGAAGTGTCACAACTGAAAATGTGAAGAAAAGAAAATCCCCAGTTAATATCTAACTTTTAAGGAATGTGTATTTTGTGTTCAGATAAACTGTGTGGGTATATACAAAAATTAACAGAAATAAGTGTGAAATTCAACCTGGGAAGACAATTACTCTGATTGTTAAAAAAATATTTACTGTATCATTTGTACTTTAATGTCTATCTAGATGAAAAACATGGGTTCTTGGCTACCGTATAATACTGTCAGGTTTTTCATTTAGGGAAGGGCAAACACAGCCAAGTTCTGAAGGTCTGCATCAAGGATACTGACATAATTTTCAAAGTCACCGTAATGCTGTGGCACCTCCCCTCTCCATAAAACCCCAGGGGTTGACACCAGCACTTCTCTCCCTAATCTATCCCATGCATAACAATGTTGCAGCTAGCCTTCCTGGGGATTTGCAAGTATAGAGCAAAAGTGGGTTTTGCAAATGAGGTGGGGGTGATGTAATTTATTGCTGATACTGTTTCACCTGCATTTAGTTCCACTGACATGGCAAACCCTGTGGCCAATTGTCCTTATTATAGCCACTGTGTATTTCTCCCCAGTACACTTGCACAGGGGGAAGATGTGAGCGTGGAGCGTACTTAACTGCCAAGCTGAATGGCTCTGTAATGTAGCTTCAGTGTGGCATAAATTAAGCTGTCATTTTTTTGGCAGCAAGTGCAGAGAGGCGATTTTCCTGTACTGTAACATTTGAAACAACAATTTTCTGGCTCCAGTACTGACTGACAGTTCTGTGTGATACATTCTCAACGTGGAGTGTGCTTCAGGCTGCAGCTGGAAACAGCCTCTGGGGCTAGGTATTGTCTCTATTAGCAAAACCTGGCTGTGGTTGCCCTAGCACACGTTTTCTCCACTCCTGATGCTGCCACTCAGCAAAAGAAGGCTGCCACCAAGCCAGGAAAAATAGCTCTGGGTGTCTGTCAGCCTTAGCAAAGATGTGGAGCAAGCTTCACTATGCAAAACAGCCTTTGATCATGACAATCAGAATGTGTGTTCTAGGTGCTGGCTCTGACTATGCTGAGCCTTTCTGCAAAGTGGAAGATTTTCCTGAAGTAGGTTGAGAGTTTGTGGATCGGAAACACTGAGGGGTCCTGCCAGGGACTTCCTAAGGGGGATTGGCAGACCTAGTACCACTCAGTTCCCCATGCAGAAGGCTAGCTCCACGGAAACAGAATGTTAATAAAGGTAATGAGGAGGTCAACAGGAGGGTGTTTGGAATGGGCACAGCAAAGAGCTCTTTCTTTAAATGTTTTCCACTCTCCCACCCTCAGAAGGTGACTACAAAGCAATACCAGAACCACTTGCCAACTGCCTTGAAAGGGCAGAAAAGGTTACCTTGAAAGCAGTCAAAAGAGTAACATTGTAATCTCATCATTGCAGCAGGGAGAAATAAGTTATGTTAACCCTGAACTTGCATCCAGACTGCGGCTGGTACCCTGGTACAAATCACTGCTCCCCACACTAAAGCCAAAGCTGTAACCAATTCATGCTTAGACATCATTGCCTTATCCTGTTCCAGAACCTGTGGAGGTCATATTTCCAAGGCTTTTCCAGAAATAATGGATGACTTACTTCCCTGGGTCGGTAGAGTGAAGCTGTTTGGCAAGTAGCTTGTCTCTGTCAGCAGGCTTTCTCTTGCATAGAATTAAAGTTTTCCTTATGTTAGTTAAATTGGGCCTGGTGCTTTATGAGGAAAAGTCAACAAATTGTCATAAGCATTCTCATCAAATTACATATGGAGGCTGGCTGCTCTCAAGGTCAGGTATCGTGACTTCTATTACATTTCCTGTTATTTTTCTGAGAAGCCTTCATTTACTTGTCCTAACAGTTAATACTTGTTATATATCAGTGTATCGGTTAAAAACACATTGCTGATTGATAGGTTCACCACTTACAACAAAAGGCAAAACCTCTTCTTCCTCCTCCTTTCCAAGGCTATGTATGTGTGGCAACCATGCCTCTCACTCACTACATCCAGCTACAGTTACTGTTTTTTTCATGGTTGATTCAAGTGGCTTTTTCTATAGGAAAGGCCACCTCATCCCTCTTCTTTCTGATAATTCTCAGCTCAGATAGACATCTTCTTTGACCAAATCTAGGCACTAAATTGGGGTTAGGAATCTTTGCTCTCTCTTAAGAATCTTATATAGCTATTTAAGTTTTGTCTCTTGTTTCTAAGGACACATTTTAGACTTTTTATAACTAGAAACTGTACTTTTCACTGTCCTGCCACAATACATGGTTGATGGGTATTTAACACATCCTTAACTTAATGAATGGATAAATTTATGGTTATCGTCTTCACCATACATCCACAAGTCATAAATTTCCAATATCAAGAGGAAAAAAAACCCTCCCTGATAGTGGCTCATTTCACTTTAGCTGGTATGAGTGTGAAGAATTACAATATAGGTCATTCACATTATATTTCTTTTATGATCTCCTATCACAATCAATTTGTTACTGTTGCTTCAACTTTCTGCACTGTAGCCCATGTTCAGCCATGTTCAGCAGGCTCCTGAATGTTTCCCTGCTGTGCATAATATTCTCTATTCTCTGCAGCTTTTTTCTGCAATTTGCTGAGCTATGCTCATCCATATTGAATTTTCATTTGGCTTATTCTAAGCCTCATTATGAGCTTGTCAAAACCAATTTAAATTCTCAGGCTAGATTTGAGGTTCTGTGTTCTGTGTATCCATGAAAGAATAAAACAGGGATAACACAGGTGAGCAGAGACCACAGAGGAAAATGAGTGAATTGCTCTTCAGGCTCTGCCCTCAGCCCTGAGCCACATCCTTTCTGACTGGCTGGGGATGGGAAGACAAACAGAGACTTTGTTTTGCTCCAGAGCTCAGCATTTACCAGCTATGTGACACTGTGTAACTCATACAATCACTTCTGAGCCCAGTAATATTTATGTTACATATAGATTTTATGCAGTTGTTAATTCTGTGATGATGCATATTTTTTAAAAGTTTGATAGCTAGGAAAAGTTAAATAAGAGGATATTTTGTTGTTGCTGCTGCTCTAGACTCAATAGATGTTTTAATTTACAATTGATGGGGAATCAATCTGTTAATTCTCTATATTTTTATTTTCTCCTTATCATCATGATAATCTGCATAAAAATTCTTAATTACTCCTTACCCTGGAAAAGTCATTAAACCAAGGCCTATGGCAAATCAGTAATCAAATAAACAAAGAAAGGGATAACCCACTGTATCTTGCCTCAGAAGGCTTACAAACTTCCCTTAAGAAAAAAACTTAAATACAAGTACCCACAAGATAAATGCCAAGTGAGCATGCCTGTGATTACTAGCTAGGATAGGTCTGGGATCTACAGCAGCTTCACACAAAGTTATTTCAACAAGGAATTTGAACTTTTGGTAGAATTCTAATCAATGGAGGGAAGAAAGGCTGCCCAGCAATACAGGAATGATGAGTACAAAGTTCAAAGGTAAAATCTGTATGAGCATGTCCACAGCTGCATTATTTAATATTGGCCAAAACACAGAGACAATGTGTGTCCATATATCCCGTAATATGACACAACATGGGTAAACCTTAAGATGCAATGCTAAGCAAAATAAGATAGTTGTGAAAGGATTGATAAATAATTTCTCATTGGTAAGTAAACCCAGTGAGTTAAATTAATATAGACAGAAAGCCTGGGCTGGGGATGGGAAAGTCGAGGGTTTGATAGGTGGAGAATCTCACTTTGAGAGGAATGAAAAATGTTCTGGTGGTAGCTATGTGTTTATTGCAACTCAACTATCCACTCAAGATCATTATGTTGCCAAATATCTTTTTGTTTGTCTTTTTATGTTACTTGGTTTCTCTGTACAGTTCTGGATGTCCTGAAACTCAAGACATGCATCAGGCTGGCCTTGAACTCACACAGATGAACTCTACCTGCCTCTGCCTCTCAAGTACTGGGATTAATGCATACACCATCATGCTCAGCTTAAATTGGCAAATTTTATGTTCTAGGTTTCCTACCACAATTTTTTTAAAAAGTTCATAAGTATAAAAGTACAGATTATCTGAAATAGATAGATTTGGCTAAAATATAAATTGATAGAGTATTTGAAGACAATATAGAAAAACAGTTCAGGCTTGAGAGATGGCTCAGTGGTTAAGAGCACTGACTGCTCTTTCAGAGGTCCTGAGTTCAATTCCCAGCAACCACATGGTGGCTCACAACCATCTGTGATGGGATCTGATGCCTGCTTCTAGGGTATCTGAAGACAGCTACACTGTACTCATATAAATTAAATAAATAAATAATATATATCTCAGATAGTACCATAGAAAGTCTCTAATAAACAGCTACTACATCCTGATGAAGAGTCATCCAGATGGACAGAAGGGCATGACCAGAGTTATGTGTGGTCACATGGTACGTGGGCTAGCCTGGGCAGCAGCATGGTGAAGGGGATAGACCAATGTAATCATGTGATATTAGAGAAGACTGTAAAGTCATACAAGATAACTGGTAACAGAAAGCATGATGTTGACAAATGTCTAGAGGAAGGAAGACTAGGACATAGATTAAGCATGTGCTTAGGGTGCTTAAAGACGACAGTGTTATCCACGAGGCAAATATTGGGAGAAAGTAGGATAACAAAAAAAAAAAAATGTGACAAACCCAGTCAAGTCATGTTGAGTTTGAGAAGAAGGGAATTGTATAAAAGAAAATAGCCAATAGGCCATTAGTGCAGTTCCTGTGATAAACACCCAAGATTAATCTCATACATTAGAGAAAATAGTCTCTGTATCAAAGATGAAAAGGGAAGGAACTGAAACTTTTGAATGGTCCCCTCCTCAAAGGGTCAAGCACCTGTGAACAAGTCCCTATGCCTCCTCTCCTAGCCAGGACCATGCTAGGGAGTTCTCCAGATCCTTGTTCCTCACAGCTGGTCTGCAGACCAGCAGCACATCAGCATACCCTGAATATGCAGGCAGCCAGACCCTGCCCGGAATCTGGATCTAAATCTGCAAATTAACAGGATTTTCCCATTTGCACCAAAGCAGGAGCTAAATGCTCCCTTCCTGCTGCTGTGCTGGAGTTCTATCAAATGTATTTCCTGTTCCCCCAAAATGACTCAGTGTCACCAAATACTTCCATGTTCTCTTATCACTGAGAAAGTTAAGTCATTTCTTTTAAATAAACAGGACCTCTACTGATTTCACAGCCCTCCAGTTCTGAACTTGACCAGAAGTTGTCTCCTTTGCGCATGATGTAATACTCAGATCACTGACAGAATCAGGCTATTATGTTTCTCATCTCCACAGGGGCATGAAACAGAGCTTGTGTCTCTGGCACATACTTTCCAGTATTTTGGTGCTTTCTGATATCTTTACCACCTGCCAGTACTGCAGTTCCCTTCTCATTGGTCCTCCGCAGATTCCTGTCACTCAAAGTGCCGCTGCCAATGAAGAGGCTCATCTGTTTTCTGGCTGCATCCCCTCCTCAGAAGGTATGGCTTTGTTATGAATTATGAGTGACTAGGGACCACTAGAAGATGTACTTGAGATTCCCCCCTGCCAAGGGATGATGTTTTCCTGCTTTTCTGCTTACACATGAGAGTCTGTGTCACAGAGCTGAGACAAGAAGCATGGGCTAGAGGTATTTTCCTTTACACTGCCTTCCCAGGCAAACTCAAAAGACATGACTCTTTGATGATGCCTCACATCGCTCATGGGTTCCTGGGATGAACTGGGAGTGTTTTATGAACTAGCCACATACATTTATTATATCCACACCAAGAAGCATCATTGTAATTAAGCACCTATCAGAGTTTCCATGACACACCTATTTTAAGAAACCCAAAAGCACCATCATAAAACATACTCTTGACTGAGACTTGACATCACTGAACACAAGACTCTATCACTGCTTTTCATAAAAAGTATAATATTATATTGTGTTTCCTAAATGCTGGTTTATACTTCATATTTTATACTCAGGGGATGAAAGATATTATTTGTCTACCTTAGATTGTTCATCTATTGTTTCAATAAAATTAAGAATATGGACATGATAAACTTGAGGGCACAGAAGTTGTATAGAATATGATTAGCTTACAAACCTGATGGTATATTTTAAGCTGTGAGTAGTGGCCCATGCCTCTAATCCATGCACTTGGGAAGCAGAGGCAGACAAATTTCTGTCAGTTAGGGGCCAGACTGGTTTACATAGTGAGTTCTAGGACAGCCAGACCTACATAATGAAAACTATCTCAAAAAACAAAATATAAATAAATAAATATTTTAAACCTGGTGATATATTTGTATATTTTCAATTGTTAGCAGTAATTGAAATGATTCCATAAATTACATGCTCATATAATTATACAGAAATAGACTAAAGAATAACATAATACATTTTGAAGCAATTGTGCCAATACCACACCATGTGGTGGTATTAATGGCGTTTCCTTAGTTTTTCTTGGGGTAAATGGGAGAATGGGGGAGTAGGTGGCAGGGAGAAAGTGGGGGACAGGGAGAGAGAATATGAACATATACTCCTTTTGTAGTATATTTCTAGATTGGATACTAAATATCTCGATTGGATAAAATATTTTGTAATAAAACTTAGATGTGAAAAAGGCACTGAGAACACTACACGTGAAGAGAAATGTTACTGAACCTAAACTACTGTGGTGAGTTGGATTATGGTCTCTAATGGGTCTATGTTGATTATACCTAGAGGGCTTTGTAGGTAGGGACCCTAAGCTGGGGACTGGACCAGGTAATCACATGGTCCTTACAAGAACAAAGCTAGAGGGTCAGAACCTAAGTAGGAGAGTGGAGGCTGCTGGCTTACATATAATGCAGTGTGGCTATTCAAACTGACGAAGATTTGGCCCTCTCAGCTATCTTAAATATGCTTTTTAACTCTCATTTACCTTTTAAATAATTTGCTTCTGGCAACATAAGTACAGCTAAGCACGTTGGTTCCCCTAGACCCTGCTAATAGGAATAAATATATTAGTCCAGTCTCTAGATTCACTCTTTTAGCCAAGAGAAAAGACCTAATCCTCTGCTTACCAAATAGAAAGAGAGAGGGAAATGGTACCAGCCCCTGACAGAACAGGAGTGCCTTGATCACGTAGAAACAACACGTTGGCACAGCTACTGTCTCCATTAAGTCATATTAAGAATAAGGAATGAGGCATTTATTAAGATTGGGACCAGAACATAAAGCTGAGGAGTATCCAAATCATCTTTTTGTTTATATTTCCCAACCCTTGCATTTTGTACTGGCAGCAACACCAAACAGGTTGTAGTATGTGAGCCTTCACTCTAGCTGAGAGGGGAGGCCTGCAGATCAGGAATAAGGTGCACCTTTTCTCCTGGGTCTGCAGCCCCAGATTCTGCAACCTGAGTCACATGCATTGATAAAGATCCAGGTAACAAATTATGTACAGGAAAAAAAAAACAAACGACAAAACAAACAGCAAGCAAGCACATCATGTGTAGCACCCTACCCTGAAGAGAAAACATCATGTACTCAAGAAGGAGATCTACCACTTTCAAGGCTTTGTTGTATGTTTTTCAGTTCTATAAGTGACCCAATGAGACTCAACAATTTTCAGAGCATAATGGGGCCATTAGATTATTTTACCTGGCTTTATACTAAATGGATTCCTGGGTAGCTGAACAAGGGCTGAAAATTGACCTGAATGCATATGGGGGCCCTGAGCTCAAAAATCTTGGCACCATTTGGAAATTATGTATGGCTGTTACCACTTTGG
>JADRCD010180046.1:0-31641 GCA_019843815.1 Montemys delectorum
CCAAAGGACACACCACAGGGATCAGTGTTCAAAACGAACAACAGCTGTTGGATGTCAACAGACAATGTCGCCGTGGGTGGAGAGCATTTCGGGTGAAAGACTGTCTTCAGGTGGTCGCTGGTCCTTTGGGTAAATCTTTGATGAGGAACCTTTCCCAACCTTAGAGAATCGTTAGAGCAGCCCAGTTCCTTTCTGGTGAGTGTACTTCACAGTGAGTATGTGAGGAAATTTAATTAGCTAATGGCCATTGACAGAGTATCTTCTGAATGTAAGTCCCTGTGCTTTGTCCTAGAGCTTCCCCAGAGGAGTTTATAACTGGAGACGACTCTGACTGGCCAGTGCCTTTGAGCTGCTCTGTTTGTGTGGGGAAGAATGATGGTTTTTCAGGAGTGAGATCTCCTCCAAGATGTCTTAGCTGGCTCCTCTATTTCTGAAGTGTTTCTGCCGTGTTGCTCTAATCAGGGTTTACTCCACTGTCCACAGTGTGCGCTCCCAGGATTTATCATCTCCTGAAGCTTTATGTACATATTTTTTCTTTATTTATTATTTGTCTTCCTTATGTGTGATAAATTCTAGAAAATTAAAGACGGTTTTATTTTCTCCACCACATTATCCTCAATGCCAAGAACAGAACCTGTCACAGTGTGTGGCAGGCACTCAAAAATGTATCCAGTGGTATTCCAGACACAAGATTAAATTAAAGAACTCAAATAAAGAGGGCATAGATAATTATGATAAGCAGAAAATGTAGAGGCCATAGAACAGAGAGGGAGACAAATCACAATGTGCATGTTGTTCATGCTGTCTTGATTAGTGGGTTGAGAAAACAACAAGTCTGGACAATCTCTGGTCCAGCGGAGTGTGTCTGAGGAGCTTGCACGAAAGGGTGGGGCAGGCTCTATCTGCAGGTGCTTCAGGCCAAGGAGTATCAGCGAAACCTGCTGCTTCCTTCTCTCCTCTCCTTCTCGCTCCTGCCCACAGCCTCTAAGCAAAATGCTGAGGATTGTTGTCCCAGTTTCAGAAACCGAGGCCCTGATTATTCTGCCAAAATTACCCTGTTTACTTATCAAATACATATTATCTGATAAATATATATTATCAATGGTACCTCCCGAAGTTAATAATGCATTAATTATCTCTAAGTGGAATTTATTTTTGATGACTGACAAATTTTTAGCTGGTGTTTTAATTGGTGGCATGTTTACTGTTCTTAGGGGAGGGCACTGGCGTCTTTGGGAGTGTGTGATCTCTATTACTGTTGGTTTGTAACATCAGTTGGAAATAGAAAGCACTAGATATTGAATTTGTTTGCCTGCTCATGAAAATAAGACTCAAGAACTTAATAACTGCTTCAAAATGATTGCCATCTTATATTATTAACACAATTATTCTGCAAAACTCATATTCGAGTTCTGTTCCTCCCATTAATTTGAGCCAGTTTCTCTATTATGAGTAGTCAGCTGTGTTCAACAATAAGTTTAAATTCCTATTGTGTGCTAGGTCCTAAGGGAAAAAAATTGAGATAGACAAAATTCAGACTATGAGGAGCTCAAAGTACAGAGGATGAGACAAACCGGAACCACAAAGCCATCTGAGCAAGAGCAGAGGTGGAGTCTAGAAGAGGAGCTATTAAACCTTAAATAAGTAAAGGAAAAAAAACAAAATTCAGGACCAATCCAAGCTAAGAATCTCTGCCTTTGGGGGAAGAGTTGATCTACTAAATATTTGCTGGTTCTGAGTGATGAGACGCGGGTGCCACTGAGGCACAAAGCCTGGCAGGCTGTGGTTGGTCCTAGAGAACCTGTGAGTTGGTTCTTTTAACAATTTTTAAAGTTATTATTATTTTGCCAGTGTGTGCATGATACGTATGTGTTAGAACATGAGCCACAGTGTGCTCATGCAGGCCAGAGGACAACTGTGGTGTTGGTTCTCTCTTTTCACCTTTACATGGGTTTTCAGAATGAACTCAGGTCATCAGACTTGTGAAGCAAGTGTCTTTACTTCCTGAGGCGTCTCTCCAGGTCTCAGGCTTAAGTTCTGGATCCAAGCATTAAGAGTGTGGAAGGACACATGGCTTTAGCATGGGGAGTTTTCTCAAGCATGGCACTAGCCTATACTTTGCATAAAACTAAATTTACTCTATTTGAATAAATATTCCTTAATTGGAGACTATGTCTTAGCTGATGCTAAGCTGTTTCTTTTGCAAAATTGTATTCATGAGTGGTTATTGCCCTGCTTTGGCAGAGCTAATATACTTGGGATCTCAGCAGATGCCATAAGAAAAACTGGAAATATAAAAGAGGAATGAAATGATATATGAAGAAAAATCTGTATAAATTCATGTCGTGGGGTAGTAAATGTATCTGTGTTGAGATACACTCCTTCGAGATGGAGATAGCTTTACCAGTTCAAGAGTTCAACATGCCTTAAATTAAATGCAGAAGCCGCTTTCTTCTGTATGGAGTAACCAGTTCCTAAGTGTTTGAGACCAGTTTGTTTTGTGGCTGTAAAAAAAAAGTGATCACAGAAACATATCAGTAGCAGTGACAGTAGTGACAGAAGGCACTTCCCTTCCTGTCATAGTTGGTGTAAGCCAGTGGAGAGAGGTGTGAGCCTTCTCTTAAAGAGGCAGGCGGCTAAAGCTGGAGCTGGGTGCTTCTCCACAGCCTCAGACCTTTAGAGTCCCGAGGAGTCACTCAGTCCCTTAGCAGTGAAGGGTGAGCTCTAGGAGACAGAGAAAAGAAGGTATCTCAAAGCTGCCTTCTCCAGAGGCTTTACAATCTAGCAAATTGCTTACAAGACATTTGGAAACAATTTGACATGATGCAGGCATGGGAAGACAAAGACTAACATCCTACCTATGAGAACTGAGAAAAAAAAAAAAAAAAGCTGACCTGCACCTCGATCACTGAGTGCTTCCAGAGGAGAATGCAGGCTGGGCCTCCTGACCAGGACTTTTCACAGTAACGTCAGCGGCTGAGGGTTGGGAAGTGGAGAGAAGACCTGTGTCCATGAAAGAACAAGTGGTTCACTGTGGCTGGAAGAAGGGTCCCTGGGTAATGTGGGATGTTACAGAACAGAATGATAAACGGACAGTGACTAAGTCACAGGTTGATTCTCGTGTCTCAGTAACAAATTAGATTTTATCCTTTAGATGTGAGAACTCTTAAACCAAATAGAATTTTAGAGTTATTTTAAAAGTCCACTTATTTACTTGTTTATGTGTGCCTACATGTGTCTGGCTGCATGGAGTGCTGAGGATACCTTTGGGAAGTCTGTTCTCTCCCTTTATCATGTGGACATCAGGCTTGGATACATGACAGGTATTATAAGAGGCTTTCTCTAAAGTATGACTTATTCTCTAAATAAAGATCAGTCAAATGCCCCAGGACCCAACAGAGAAGAAATTAGCTGAAATACCCAACAAAGGCAAGATAAAACCTGTAGAGACCATATCCAGTGGCTAGACATGGTCCCCGGTTGAGGCATGGGGCCATCCAACCACCTCAAAAATAATAATCCAGAATTCCTCCTGTCAAAAGGAAATGCAGGGATAAAGAGTGGAGCAGAGACTGAAGGAAAGGCCATCCAGAGACTGTCCTACCTAGGGATCCATCCCTTCTGCTGACACCAAACCCAGACACTATTGTTGATACCAAGAAGAGCTTGCTGACAGGAGCCTGGTAAAGCTGGCCCCTGAGAGGTTCTGCTTGATCAATACAGATGTGGATGCAAATAGCCATACATCAGATTGAGCATGGGGACACCAATGGAAGAGTTAGGGGAAGGACTGGAGGAGCTGAAGGGGTTTGCAACCCTGTAGGAAGAAAACCAATATCAACTAACCAGACCCCTCAAAGTCCCCAGGGACTAAATCACCAACCAGAGAGTACACATGGAAGGACCCGTGGCTCCAGCTGTGTATGTAGCAGAAGACTGTGGGAGGGGAACCCCTTGGTCATGTAAAGGCACGATGACCTAGCATAAGAGAATGCTAGGGCATTGAGGCAGGAGTAGGTGGGTGGATGAGGGAGCACCCTCATAGAAGCAAGGAGGAGAAGTGGGGAGGGGCTTCTGGAGGGGGAAATGGGAAGAGGATAACATTTGAAATGTATAACCAATAAAAATATGGAAAAAAATTTAAAAAAGAAAAAAATCAGTAAAATGTGTTTTGGTTCATTCATTTGTTGTATATGTCAAAGGTTCCCATCTTTAAGACTTTTTGCTTCCTCTTCTGGAATGTCTTCTATGTTTCTGTAAACTTACTAGTTAAGAATCCCCCCTAAATTCATCATCAGCCTGAAGGAATCAGTTCAGCAGCCTACTACTCGTCCAGCCTTTTTGATCTCAAAAATGTAGAGGTTATAAGATAGCTTGCAGAATGCAAGTTCTGGAGTCAGAATATGTGGATTTTAACTGGAAACTAACTACTATGCTTCCATTTGTAGAATGGAATGCTAGTCCCCGTTACAAGCTTAACTGAGTAGTAAATGATGTGTTAGCTGTTTGTCATGTGATGAAATACCTGAGGTAAACAACCTAGCAGGAAACTTATTTTCCTTGGTTCAGTCCAGTCACTCGGTCCCATTGTTTGTGGGCTTCTGGTGAGGAAGAGGCAGAAGCCTCATCGACAGAGAGTGCAAGACAGAACAGGGTGGTTTACAACATGGTGGCCAGGAGACAGAGAGGGGAGGACAAGCTAGTGCTGGGGGAACCACTGCTTCTTCTGCTTCTATCCGTATCCCTAAGCCAATGGATGGTGCTGCCTGTGTTCGCTTTTGTCTTCGGTTCTGTATTCTCTGAATGTCTTTATTGACCAGTCAGCTGCCAGGTCTGTGGGCAGAATCACATATGAGAAAAACCACTGGGAGGAAGAAGGGAACTACAAGGTGGTGTTGGGGTGGGTTTGCCGAGCGGCAATCCAGGTTGGGAAGGCGCCCTGTCCAGACAGGTCCAGACTCCAGGCTGACCTTCTCGTGATCTCTGCGCAGTTTCTCCCTCTGCATTCACTGTCAGTTTTATTTTTTCCTATCATCCATTCCTTCTTTAATCTTTATTCTTCCTCCCATGTTTTTTTCACTTCTCGTTTTGCCTGCTGTCCTTTTGATTTTAGGTCACTACTGCCTACTGCAGGAGTTATTTCTACTACTGGTTGTCACCTTTTGTTTGGTCAGCTTTGTGCCAGGTACCTGTCTTCAGCTCTGGTTCCTTTCTGACTGGGGACACATTCTTTGCCATCAGGTAGATGTTCACGTGCAGTATCAGGGACTCATTCTGAGCTGTTTTCCTACTTTAACACCACACTAACAATTCTCACGATGGTCTCAGTCCTCATTATGACTTGAATCTTAAAGGTGTCCCACAAGCTCATATTTCAAACTTGTGGTACTGTTTTAAAGGTTATGGGCTCTTTGAACGTGGACCTAACTGAAGAAATAGATCACTAAAGGTATCCTTAGAAGGTTGCACCGGCCCAGGCTCCAGGATCACTCTCTGCCTCTTAGTTGGCCATGACAGAAGGCATTTCTCCCACGTGCTGTGTGTCTGTGAATGACTCTATCCCTTCCCAGCCATGGCCACAGTGCAGAATAAGGCTCTCTTCCTCCCTGTCAGTCGGATATTCCTCACGGCAATATTAAAGGGACGGATACAGTCGTAGTCTTTGCTTTAGTGTTTGTCTTAGTCAGGGTTTCTATTCTTGCACAAACATCATGACCAAGAAGCAAGTTGGGGAGGAAAGAGTTTATTCAGCTTACTTCCACATGGCTGTTCATCATCAGAGGAAGCAGCCTGTGTCAAGTTGACACACAAAACTAGCCAGTACAATTGACATAAAAACACATCACTATTAAGCCTCAACTCTTATGCTTTTATTCATCCTCAAGATCTAAAGTCCCATAGTCTTTACATATTAAAAGTTCAATCAATTTAAAATGTCCAATATCTTTTAAAATTCAAAGTCTCTTCACTGTGGGCTCCACTAAAATACATTCTTCCTTCAAGAGGGAAAAATATCAAGGCATAGTCATTATCAAAAGCAAAACCAATGTCTGGGATCCAACTCACGATCTTCTGGGCTCCACCAAGGGCTTGAGTCACCTCTCAAGCTCTGCCCTTTGTAGCACACATCTTGTCTTCTGGGCTCCAGATGCCTGTACTCCACTGCTGCTGCTGTCCTTGGTGGTCAATGCATGGTACTGGCATTCCCAAAACACTGCTGTAACTAGGCTTTACCAATAGCCTCTCATAGACTGTCTTCACGGTGCCAAGCCTCAACTCCTTTGCATGACACCGTCAGTCCTGGGCCATCAATTGCAAACTGAGGCTGCACCTTCACCAATGGCTTTCCATGGCCTCTCACTGTGCCGAGCCTCAGCTGTTCTCCATGACCCCTTCATGCTGTCAAAACCAGTACCACCTGGGTGACTCTTACACATTACCAAGTCCTGCTGTAGCACAAGGTACAACCTTGGCTATCTCTGGAACACGGCCTCTTTATGCTCTCAGAAAATACTCCCCAGAAGATGTCACCTCAATGATGCTTGTCTCTTCTTAATCATAGCTAATTCCTTAGCTCCAGCTAACCAGCATCAATAGTCACAGTAATGTAAAGTTTTCACTTTAGTAGTTCTGGTATCTTGTTAATCACAGCTGATACTTCAGCCCCAGCTAACCAGAACCACAGAATCTTCCCAATCAAAACAATATGGCCCTGATAAGAGTCTTTAACCTTCCATCTGAAATTTCACAAGCCAGGTCTCCATCTTCTGCACTGTTCTCAACATGATCTTCCAAGCTCCTACAGAACATTCCACAGAGTTCTTAACAGTCAGTGGCTCTTCTAGCTCAAAGTTCCAAAGTCCTTCCACAATCCTCCCCAAAACATGATCAGGTTGTCACAGGAATACCCCACTTCTGGTACCAATTTGTCTTAGTCAGGGTTTCTATTCCTGCACAAACATCATGACCAAGAAGCAAGTTGGGGAGGAAAGGGTTTATTCAGCTTCCATATGGCTGTTCATCACCAGAGGAAGTCAGGACTGGAACTCAAGCAGGTCAGGAAGCAGGAGCTGATGCAGAGGCCATGGACGGATGTTCCTTACTGGCTTGCTTCCCCTGGCTTTCTCAGCCTGCTCTCTTATAGAACCCAAGATTTCCAGCCCAGGGATGACACCACCCACAAGGGGCCCTACCCCCTTGATCACTAATTGACAAAATGCTCCACAGCTAGATCTCATGGAGGCACTTCCCCAACTGAAGCTCCCTTCTCTGTGATAACTGCAGCCTGTGTCAAGTTGACACACAAAACTAGCCAGTACAGTGTTCATTATTCACTCCCAGTCCTGTCGATGTCTGTGACACTCTCTTAGAGTTTGTCTGATGCTGCCTTCTGCTTCACTAGCTGAATTGTTCTTGCTCTTCTCCATTTGCAGTACAATAAACACAACCAGAGACAGTACCAGCTCAATACACCCCAGAGCAGTGATGTTATGACCTTAGGACATTTGGCAAAGTCTGCAGATGTTTCTGGTCAGTAAAACTGGGTCAGGGGAAGAGATGCTAGCTTCAAACAATATAACTCAAGTGTCTACGAAAATTGTTTTTTTTTTTATTGGTTATCCTCCTTCCCAGTTTCCCCTCCATAAACCCCCTACCCACTCCTCCCTGCCTCTATGAGGGTGCTCCACTACCTGCCCTAGCACCACCTACTCCACTCCTGCCTCAGCACTCTAGCATTCCCCAACCCTGGGTCATTGAGCCTCCACAGGACCAAGGGGCTCCCTTCCCAGTGATGTCTGATAAGGTAGTCCTCTGCTACATATGCAGCTGGAACCATGTCCCCCTAACCCCCATGTGTACTCTTTGGTTCGTGGTTTAGTCTCTGGCAGCTCTGGGAGGTCTGGTTGGTAGATATTGTTGTTCTCAGCTCCTTCAGGCCTTGCCCTAACTTTGCCATTGGGGTCCCAGGCACACAGGACAGTTCCCACCTCAAAGAAATCATCCAGCTCAAGATATCAACATTGCTGAAACAGACAAATCTCCATCCAGAAGTATTTGTCTTAGTTTGCAGCTAAGACAAATCAAAACCAGTAAGATTAATTAAAATGAAAATGAACTGTAATCAATTATGAAGAACACCAAAAAAAATCCTGAAGATTATAAATAACAAACGAACATGTGTTAACAGCAAAAAGAATTGCACTAATTTTCATTTACAACATTATACTTAATAGATTTCCCCAGCCGTCCAAATAGCTCTGTGAGTTTGATAGTAGTGACATTTTGAATAACAAGAAAGCAAGGCATAGAGAATGTAATGACTCTTAGAGACACCATACAACAAAGATTTGTGGATTTTTACCATCCTGAAAAAAAAAACAGCTGCTTCCCTGCACCCTGAAAAAACTATACAGGACCATTTACACAGTTTAACTGGAGCTATAATGGCAGAAAATAAAGGCAGAAACCAAAGCCACTATCACAGAGAAATAACTCTTCCCATTCTCAATTTGGTATTTAAAAATAGAAGAGAAAGTGCAAGGCTTGAATCTGAGATAATGCTCAACGCTTTGTGAAGGCTCTCCCAGAGCGTCACCTTCTAAACAAATTGGCCCTCATCTACAAAGATTTCTCTTTTTTTGTATTCTTGAAAACTCATTTTTAATGGCTTGTGTGGCATCAGTTGTGCCCCTGAGCTGTAATGAAGCTCTCTGCAAGTCACCACACGCGAGTCAGAAATGAATCTCACCAGAGAGGAAAGTGCCTGAACGTTAATAGGTTTTAACCCAAGGTAAGCAAACCTACTGAGCTGCCACCGTGTGCTTTTAAAAATCTAAATGTCATGAAATTTCCATCAGTTTTCCCTCGCCTGCAAATCAGTTTGGGTCCAGCGACAGCCAAGGAAGGATCAGAAAGGGAAATCTCAACTGCACACAACTGCCCATGAGCACACCTTGAGGAGTTTACAAGCACCATCCAGGCAAAACCAAGTAATAATTGACGGGGCTCAGGGGAGCCTGGCAGCTGTGGCAAGCAAACATGTGAAAGGCCCATGCAGCTGACTTTGTCTTGCCCTGTATTTGATCGCATCTTCATATATGGGGTGAAGTAGGGGCTTCTGAACCTGAAAGTCTCTGCTAGACTGGCTCACAGGGTTCACCTGAAGCACAGTGGCAGTGAATGCGCTGCCTGCTTCTTGTAGTGATCACAGAACTCACAGAGACTCAGCTGCTGAATGCAACTAAATTCCCTCCTGAGAATTCAGTTTGCACAATGCCTCAGCAGCTTCTGATAGATGACACTCTCCATATTGAGGCAAAACAAATCAGCTTTTCAACTAGTGAGACTTTTGCATACATGGGACTCAAGGGTTTCAGTCAGTGTTTTCTTCCTTTTGCAGGTGGATAGCAGTAACATATGCATCTAGACTCAGGGACCCCTCCTTAGGGTATTGGGGCCAAGGCTACTGGTCCCATTTTCTAGTGTCTTGTAGGTATTTGCTTCTAGTTTATTGCTCTGGTTAACTGCGGAGAGCAGCCTGACCCCTGAGATAGGATCTCTTCTCTCTCACCAAAAGCAGAATATGTTCTAGTCCTACTGTAACTGACTCACAAAAGCAAGTTAGGCAAGTCCTAAGGCTCTGGAAAGCAAAACTTAAAAGTTAGTTAAATTTTCAAATTTGTATTGAAATATCCTTGCAGAGCTTGCTGTGTGCAAGGCATGACTCCAAGAGCTTTATGACTTTAATACCCCTAAGTCCTCATGGAGGAGGTCCTCTCATTACACCTGATTTACATGAGCCAACAGAGGCATGGGGGAGCTAAGTAATCTGCCCAAGGCCACACAGCTCATGGGAGACATAAGCACAATGTTAACCCAGGCAGTCTATCTTTGGAGTCTTTGTGTGTTCCCATTGCTATGCTACCTTCCTTCCTGAAGCAAGCAGAGAGAACGTGCCCACTTAATATTGAACTGGAGAGGTTGTAGCACTCTCCCGTTTCATTTTCCCATTATCAAAGGCTATGAGTAATTTGCAGCTACCCACAGAGAAATCCCAGTGAACTAGACAGATTGTCATTTGACTCAAGTGTACTCTATGTCTCTTGGCAATCTCTCCTTACATTTAGCAACTGCCGTATTAGTCATGGCTCTACCCGTAGGTTGTGAAAGTTGAGGCTACTGGTGAGTCTTGCGTATAGCACCAAGTTCTGCTACCCTGAGTCATGCAAGACAGACTTAGAACCATCAACAGTTATTCTACAAGAGAGATCATCATTTTGTGGCTTGGAAAATCAGAACAAATTGAAAGAAAAGGAGTCAGAGGTCTAGGATAAGTCTTAGACTTTCATGTACTTATGAATCTCTCAGTGATCTTGTTGAAATGTAGATTCTTATTGATAGGTGTTGGTCATAGGCTGCAGTAGAGAGAGAAGTTTACCAAGATGCTGAGCCTTCATTTCCTGAGGACTCAGTGGGGTCTGGCCTTCTTGGAAAAGACTAACACCCAGCTAGCTCACCTCAGTTACCTTATTCAAACATTATACAGTGTTAATTGGGGCTGGAAAACATTCCAACTGCCAGTGTCATCTTGTTCTTGCTGCCTGTAAGAGCAGACAACACATAGGAATCCCAGTCCCTTTGGCCATGGCTAGACATATTCCAAATTAAGAACTCCAGGTTTGCCAGGAGTGTCTTAGGACCAAGGTTGGTGCAGCTGCAAATTCTCATGTAGCAACAAGTGCAGACTTTCCAGAGAGATATTTCTTCAAGATTCAAACAGTCTTAAAAGAATTCTCAGCATCAACTGATTTACCCAAAGAGAGCAAAGACTTCGCTAAAACATTTCCCTCAAAGCCAGACACAAAGGCTTTCAGTTCCAGCCAGACATAGAGGATTTCCTCTGCATATCACTACAGTTCCCACTTACAGGTCTAGGGTGGGGGTGGAAGGCTTGTCTTTCTGACTTTGAAGAGTTGATAGGCCAAAGACCATATTTTGTTATTGTTTCATACTTTACAAGATTATTTTAAATTTCATACATGGATATAATGTGTTTTGATCAAGTCTATCCCCTTCGTCTTCCCTTACATCTTTCCCACACCCCCTACCACTTTCTCCCCCAACTTCATGTACTATTTTCAAAACTCACTGAGTCCACTTAATGTGGCCAGTATCTTTCATGGATATAGGGTGGTCCAGTGGAACATAGGCAGTCTATCAGTGCTGTATCTGAAGCAAACTGGTTCTCCCATTTCTCAGCAGCTATAGCTTGTCATAGTTCTCAGTTAGGCTGGGACTTTGTGAGCCCATTCAGCATCCATGCTGGAATGTTGTCTGGTTTGATCATGTACAGAGTTTGTGCATAGTAATAGCTTCTGTGAATTCATGTGTGCAGTGTCTTTGTCATGACCAGAAAACCCCTTTCCATAGCAGTGCTCTCCCACCTCTGATCCCTGCCCAACTCTTTCTATAATCTCTTATTCTCCTCACTTTGACCAGCCATGAGTGTCTATATTAATCACTACCTATGCAAAATAAGCATCTCTGATGAAGATTTAAAGGTGCATTAGTCTGGGGCTATAAAGATAAGTATTTATGATGTAATTTAATATTATTTCCATTCAGGTGAATAACGGTGAGAAGTTCTGTCTTGGCGCCCATGGCCTATATATGTGGCCATGGGTTCTTGGGCCAATTAATAGTACTGGGTCATATTGTTTTGGTGACTCCCAATACATTTGTGCCAGTATTGCACCTGTGGGTGTATCATACCACATCCTTGACCATATTTTGAACACAGCCATCTATTGGAATGGGATGATAACATCACCATAACCAGGAAGCTTTTTAAAAAGGCAATCTTCAATTTTACTTCAGGACTGTCTAGCCAGGATCTACATTATAACAAACTATCCAGTGATTTAATGTGCACTACAACCTTTTGAAAAGTTAGTTCAGTTAATTCTTCAAACCATAAAGATACATGTACACAGTATACTGGTAGTTACACAGTTAAGCACACTAGAAATGAACTGATTATAGTGAAGGAGGAGAGGATCCATATAAAGTCCTTAGTAGAAATTTTATTCAAGTTTTTCAAATATTTATTTTATTTGCTATCACTTCAATTAATGAAAAAGTCCCTGAAGTGTTTTATTTCTCAGTTCATTTACAAAATTTGTGCAATATTTTCATTCAGGAAAACTATTCAGCTCTATTTGTTCACCCTTTAAGGTCTGGTGTAAACCAAAACATTGTAACAGTTAGAATTTGGGGGAAAACCAGGAGCCTTTCACACTGGCATCTCCACCTCTAGGTAGCAGAGTACTGTGGTCTTGGTCAGTATAGAATGCAGTGTGGTGCTCTCATTCGGATTGGGGATGACTACCACCTTGCCCTCTCAGAGATGCTCTGAAACTCATGCCCAACTCTGACCCTTCCTGTGTTAGTGTTCGGGCTATTATGAAGGGCAAAGGAATGTGGGTCTAACTTTTCCCCTCAACACAACTGGGTGCTGCTCCAGCTGGTTTCAGTTTTGGAATGGGCTTCAGGAGAGTGAACTCAGGTTTGCTGAGGTACCAAGGGACAAGAGTAGAGACTGAGAATTCATCTCAGGAAGAGAAGGAGCCTGCAGGAGACAGAACTGTTGTAAGTCCTCTTGTGATTCATCTTCACCCTGACTCACCTACAACCCACAGGCTTACATATCAGGACCAGTATAAGAATTTTAAGATGGTGACCACAGCTATGAGCTGTTAGTGGAGGATCTTTCTGAAGAAGGGGCCCTGAACAACTGCACTGGCCACATGGCCCTGAAGCCAGACTTAACTCTGGAAACTGGAATCTTCGCATTTGGGGAATTTACTCAGAGTTTAGCAGGCTTTGTCCATCTAAACCTAAATTATGCAGTTGATATTTATAGAGAGTCTAACAAAGTGCATCTCCAGTTCTGGGCCTAGATCAGCATCAGCAGCAACAGGACATGAGATCTCATTGGGAACAGGTTCTTGCTCTCCCTGCTCCCAGTGAGAACAGAGTCTCTAGGTGTGGAATCTTGAAGCTTGTGGTTCTAAGCTCTCCCAGTGAATTCTTGTGCTCTGCCTTTTCCTGGTGCTGGGACTTTGAACCTAGGCCCCTGTGCATGTGAGGCAAGTTCTACTCCCTGAACTGTAGACCTTGCCTCTCTTCTAGAAAATCTAAAGTGTTCTATGTTATGAGTAAGGACAGGAGAGATGTACATAGGGTCAGGAAATTGAATAGAAATATGTAGCAGTGGGGAAAGGGGAACTGGGGGTAGCCACTAGAAAGTCCCAGACACCAGGGAAGTGAGAGGCTCCCAGGACCCAACAGGGATGGCATTAGTCAAAATACACCACAAAGGGGAGAGAGAACCTGTAGAGACCACCCCCAATATATAGGCACAGCCCCCAGTTGAGGGATGGTATCACCCACCCATCTCAAAACTTTTAACACAGAAATGTTCATGTCCAAAGGAAATACAAGGACAAAAAACAATGGGGCAGACTGAAAGAAAAGCCATCCAGAGACTGCCCCACCTGGGGATCCACCCCATCTGCAGACACCAAACCCAGACACTGTTGCTGATGCCAAGAAGTGCTTGCTGACAGGAGCCCGATATAGCTGTCCCCTGAGACATTCTGCCAGCACCTGACCAATACAGATGCAGATAATCATAGCCAATCATTGGACTGAGCCTGGGGACCCCAATGGAGGAGTTAGGGGAAGGACTCAAGGAGCTAAAGGGGATCTCAACTCTATAGGAAGAACAATATCAAGTAACAACCACCCAGAGCTCCCAGGGACTAAACCACCAACCAAGCAAAGAGTATACATGGAGGTTTCCAGGGCTACAGCTACATATGTAGCAGAGGGTGGCCTTATCTAGCATCAATGGGAAGGGAGGCCCTTGATTCTTTGGAGGCTTGATGCCCCAGTGGAGGGGGATGTTAGAGGGGTGGGGTGGGAGTGGGTGAGTGGATGGAGGAGAACCCTCATAGAGGCAAAGGGGAGGGGGGAGAGAAAGATGGGATAGAGAGTTATGGAGGGAAAAGGGGGAAGGGGAATATAATCTGAAATGTAAATGAATAAAATGATTAATAAAAAAGTGTTCCATGTTTGAAAGTCAAGTGGTAAATGGTTCTAAGCTTTCTATAGATTTAGAATAGCTTTATACAGATGTTTCCTGTGAATCATAAGTTCTTCTTTTAGAATTCCTAACAACTATTTGGATTTGCCAGTGATATTGAATTATGGGCACATAGGTATTCACTACTTATGCCCATTGTCTTCTAGTGAGAAAAAAAAAATCTTATTACAGCAGAGCTGTGCCTGGTGAAATGGTCCTTTCCGTAATGCTAGTAATGCCTGGGAAGCTGAGGCAGGAGGTTTGTCATGATTCTAAGGCCAGCATGGGCTACATATATAGCAAGTACTAGACCAGCTATGGGTACCTTGCTAGATCTAAATGCTAAACCCAAACCCAAACCAAACCAGCAAAAGGGGACACACACACACACACACACACACACACACACACAGAGAGAGAGAGAGAGAGAGAGAGAGAGAGAGAGAGAGAGAGAGAGAGAGAGAGACATGCATACACACACGCATATGCTCAAGGAAGTTCAAATTCCTCAAACACCCTAAACCTTAAGTGTGTGCTCCCAATAACTGTTAAAAGATGCTAGGAAGCCAGGCAGTGGTGGCACGTGCATTTAATCCCAGCACTTAGGAGGCAGAGGCAGGTGGATTTCTGAGTTTGAGGCCAGCCTGGTCTACAGAGTGAGTTCCAGGACGGCCAGGGCTACACAGAGAAACCCTGTCTCAAAAAACAAACAAACAAACAAACAAACAAAAACAAACAAGAAGAAGAAGAAGAAGAAGAAGAAGAAGAAGAAGAAGAAGAAGAAGAAGAAGAAGAAGAAGAAGAAGAAGAAGAAAGGAATACTCTAGCATCGTGTAGTCAATGGATGTAGAAAATCCCAGTTCTCTTTCTAAGTAGTAGTGAAACCTAGAGACATTACTTACTCTCTCTGAATTCACTGGGACAACTATCCTTGGCCATAACATTGAGATAAAATAAAACTAACATGTAATTCATAGCTTTTTTTTCTTTTTTGTGAAGTTTAATTGAGCTTATGAGTGGGAGTACTTATCAATGAGCCTGGCACATAGTCAGAACTTAAAAGAATGGTAGATTCCATGTTTTTATCATTAAAAGGGAGAGGTGTATTACTTGTGGATTGGAGTGTCACTAATAATACCTAATATTGATGGAAACACTATATGTAGTGACTATTGCTGGTTGTCAACTTGACTACATCTGAAATGAACTACAATCCAGAATTAGAAGGCTCACCTGTGGCCCTAATCTAGAGGCTGAGAGATACAAGTTTCTGACCTGAACCTTGGCATGGAGACCTTGAGGAATAGTGGCTATGAATCCCATAGGATTAACATAGAAAGCTCTATGAGTTCAAGATCATCTAGGATTAAGGGTGTGGTGGCACACACCTTTAACCTGGGCCACACTTTTTGCTGGAGACCTATATAAGGACATTGGAAGAAGGAAGGCTCTCTCTGCTTCGCCTGCTTGCCTTGTGGGACTGAGCAACTGCTGGATCCTTGGACTTCCATTCACAGCTGCGGCTGACTGTTGTTGGGAGTTGATTGTTGGGAGTTAGACTACAAACTGTAAGTCATCAATAAATCCCTTTACTACATAGAGACTACCATAAGTTCTGTGACTCTAGAGAACCCTGACTAAGACATAAAGATTCATGGAATATATAGAGACACAGTCATACACACACACACACACACACACACACACACACACACACACAAAACACACAAAATGCACTCACAGACACACACAGGCATATATATATATATGTATATATATTTAGAGAGAGAGAGAGATGCAGAATCACAAACACACATACATATGCACAGAATCACAGACACAGATATGCAGACACACATATAGAAACACATATGTAACACACATGTGGAGGAGTCACAGACATATACACAGACATGGTGACACAGACATATACACAGACATACACATACCCATGCACACAAACACACATACACATATACACCCAGACATAGATATACACACACAGATTCTCATACAGACACACACAGACAGACACACATAGACACACACACACAAAGACATATATATATACACACAGACACACACAGACACAGATGTACACACACAAATTCTCACACAGAGACAAGTTATATGCAGATTCTCATACAGACACACACAGGCAGACAGACAGACAGACAGACAGACCTTGTAAAAGTTCTTTCTTGAGCATTCACTCCTTTTCCCACGTTTTCAGGGTTTCTGCTTGGTCTTCTGGGGGCTTCAGTCCAGTGCTCGAAGATCACTTCTTTCTGTGATTAGCTTTTGTGCTGAGCATACAATATGAGAATTTCATGGGCTTTCTTCCTCTTAGCTCCAAGATACTTTTAAAATCAATGATTTGCAAAGTAAAAAGGACTCCTTTCAGTAAATATTTGTGAGGTAGATCCATTTTCCTCTGCATTCTGAGCCGAGCAAAGGCCGACTCTAAGCCTGGTGACGAGAGGATGATGCTGTATTGATTTTCTGCCTGCTACTTGCTCCATCACTGCATCCCTTGTAGGAAGAATAGAATTATCCTTGCTCAGATACTCGGCTCTTTCTTGTGTGTTTGTGTCTGAAAACCAACTCCAGGCTACTTGTCTTCGTTTTATTGAATAATAAATGAAGATCAAGGTCTGTTTGGCTCTGAATACAAGCTAACTTGAGTGTGAGTTAAATATCAAGGACAACAAGCTTTCCCTGCAAGCATGGTCTGCTTTTCGATTAGTGAAGAACCAACTAAACAAAAGCAAGAGGAAAAATAACCCCAGCCCCAAATGGCTTAGTCGTAAAAGAATAGTCTGTTTAGAGACTTGGGTCCCCGGTGGTTTGCATCTGGATGCCATTAGTGCTGCACAACTTTGATGCTCAGGGCTGAGCACACGTACACCCAGCTCTCCCTGGTATTGATTTCCTTCACACTGATTCAGTGTCGGCCTCTTGGCATTTCTCTACCGCTGCTAGCAGCTCAGCTCTGGCCCCAAAGGGCTTTCTTTAATGAAACATAGGGCTTAGACTGTGAGAAGCTTGCCCCAGGAATTGAAGTTGTAGACGTCCCAATGGAGAAAATAAGTCACGGGAACCACCAAGGGATGAGACGATGATGCAGAACCTGAACCACAGCATTTGTTTTAAAGAGACAGGGACAGCAGCCTTCCAGTGACTGGAGAATTAACAGGAGCTGAAAGATAAACTGTTTATGTGAAATACGTACAGAAATTATACTGGGAGAGGAACCAGGAAGAGGAGGGGCTGCACATTATAACTCTGGAGAAATCTGTCTGGCTGTGTATTAGAACTGGGTACAGATATCAGGGCCTTTGGGGAGAGTAAATGGAAATGTGTCTTTAAAATACAGTTTTATTTTAGAGCAAAAATGTTGTGAAGATGGTGGCAAGAATTCCCATGTGCCCTGTATCTCATTTCTTCCCTTGGTAACATGGTGTTTGAATATGTTATATTTGTTCCCCTTAACAACCTATGTTGACAAAGTATTTGTGGTGGCTTGAATGGAAAATGTTCCCCTTAGACTAGGGTATTTGAACACATCAAGTTCCTACTTGATGGTACTGTTTGGGGGAGGTTTAGGAGGTGTGATATTGCTGGAGAAAATACATCACTGGGGCAGGCTTTTAGATTTCCTTCTTTTTTTCTTTACTTTTATTCTTTTTTTGTAATTTTTTTATTAGATATTTTCTTTATTTCCATTTCCAATGCTATCGCCTTTCCTCATTTCCCCTCTGAAAACGCCCTATCCCGTCCCCCCTGCCCCTGCTCACCAACCCACCCACTCTTGCTTCCCTGTCCTGGCACTCCCCTACACTGGGGCATTGAGCCTTCACAGGGCCAAGGGCCTCTCCTCCCGTTGATGACCAACAAGGCCATCATCTGCTACATATGCGGATGGAGCCATGGGTCCCTCCATGTGTGTATTCTTTCGTTGGTTGTTTAGTCCCTGGGAGATCTGCAGAAACTGGGTAGTTCATATTGTTGTTCCTCTATATGGCTGCAAACCCCTTCAGCTCCTTAGGTCCATTCTCTAGCTCCTCCATTGGGAACCCTGTGCTCAGTCCAATGGTTGGCTGAGAGCACCCACCATTGTATTTGTCAGGCACTGACAGAGCCTCTCAGGAGACAGCTATATCAGGCTCCTGTCAGCAAGCACTTGTTGGTATCCACAATAGTGTCTGGATTTGGTGACTAAATTATATGGGATGAATCCCCAGGTGGGGCAGTCTCTGGACGTCCTTTCCATCAGTCTCTGCTCCACACTTTGTCTCTGTATCTCTTCCCATGGGTATTTTGTTCCCCCTTCTAAGAAGGACAGAAGTATCACACTTTGGTCTTCCTTCTTCTTGAGCTTCATACGGTCTGTGAATTGTATCTTGGGTATTCCAAGCTTCTGGGCTAATATCCACTTATCAGTGAGTACATACCATGTGTGAACTTTTATGACTGAGTTACCTCATACAGGATGATATTTTCTAATTCCCTCCATTTCCCTAAGAATTTCATAAATTCATTGTTTTTAATGGCTGAGTAAATGTGTAAATGTACCACATTTTCTGTATCCATTCCTCTATTGAGGGACATCCAGGTTCTTTCTAGCTCCAGGCTATTATAAATAAGGCTGCTATGAAGATAGTGGAGCATATGTCCTTGTTACATGTTGGAGCATCTTCTGGGTATATGCCCAGGAGTGGTATAGTTGGGTCCTCGGGTAGTAATATGTCCAATTTTCTGAGGAACCACCAAACTGATTTCGAGAGTAGTTGTACCAGCTTGCAATCCCGCCATCAATGGAGGAGTGTTCCTCCTTCTCCACATCCTTGCCAGCATCTGCTGTCACCTGAGTTTTAGGTCTTAGCCATTCTGACTAGAGTGAGGTGGGATCTCAGGTTGTTTTGATTTGCATTTCCCTGATGACTAAAGATATTGAACATTTCTTTAGGTGCCTCTCAGCCCTTTGGTATTCCTCAGTTGAGATTTTTTTGTTTAGCTCTGTACTCCTTTTTTAATAGAGTTGTTTGGCCTCATAGAATGAATAGGGTAGTGTTCCTTCTGTTTCTATTTTGTGGAATAATTTAAAGAGTATTTGTATTAGGTCTTCTTTGAAGGTCTGATAGAATTCTGCACTAAACACATCTGGTCCTGGGTTTTTTTTGGTTGGGAGACTATTAATGACTGCTTCTATTTCTTTGGGGGTTATGGGACTGTTTAGATGGTTTATTTGATCCTGATTTAACTTTGGTACTTGGTATCTGTCTAGACAATTGTCCATTTCATCCAGATTTTTGAGTTTTGTTGAGTGTAGGCTTTTGTAATATGATCTGATGATTTTTTGGATTTCCTTGGTTTCTGTTGTTATATCTCCCTTTTATTTCTGACTTAATTAATTTGGATACTGTCTCTATGCCCTCTGGTTAGTCTGGCTAAGTGTTTATCTATCTTGTTGATTTTCTCAGAGAACCAGCTCCTGCCTTTGTTGATTCTTTGTATAGTTCTTGTTGTTTCTACTTGGTTGATTTCAGCCCTGAGTTTGATTATTTTTTGCTTTCTACTCCTCTTGGGTGTATTTGCTTCTTGTTGTTCTAGAGCTTTCAGATGTGCTGTCAAACTGCTAGTATATGCTCTCTCCAATTTCTTTTCGGAGGCACTCAGAGGTATGAGTTTTCTTCTTAGCACTGCTTTTATTGTGTCCCATAAATTTGGGTATGTTGTGGCTTCATTTCCATTAAATTCTAAAAAAACTTTAATTTCTTTCTTTATTTCTTCCTTGACCAAGTTATCATTGAGTAGAGTGTTGCTTAGCTTCCACATGTATATTGGTTTTTTATTGTTTTTGTTGTTATTGAGGAGCAGCCTTAGTCCGTGGTTGTCTGATAAGATGCATGGGATTATTTCAATCTTCTTGTATCTGTTGAGACCTGTTTTGTGACTGATTATATGATCAGTTTTGGAGAAGATACCATGAGGTGCTGAGAAGAAGGTATATTCTTTTGTGTTAGGATAAAATGTTCTATAGATGTCTGTTAAATCAATTTGGTTCATAACTTCTGTTAGTTTCACTGTGTTTGTTTGGTTTCTATTTCCATGATCTGCTCATTGCTGAGAGTGGGATGTCGAAGTCTTCCACAATTATTGTGTGAGGTACAATGTGTGCTTTGAACTTCAAGTATCATTTCTTTTATGAATGTAGGTACCCTTGCATTTGGAGCATAGATGTTTAGAGTTGAGAGTTCTTCTTGGTAGATTTTTCTTTTGATAAGTATGAAGCATCCTTCCTTATCTTTTTTGATAACTTTAGGTTGAAAGTCAATTTTATTTCATATTAGAATGGCTACTTCAGCTTTTTTCTTGGGACAGTATGCTTGGAAAATTGTTTTCCAGCCTTTTACTCTGAAGTAGTGTTTGTCTTTGACACTGAGGTGTGTTTCCTGTATGCAGCAAAATGTTGGGTCCTGTTTATGTAACCAGCCTGTTAGTCTATGTCTTTTTATTGGGGAATTGAGTCCATTGGTGTTAAGAGATATTAAGGAAAAGTGATTGTTGCTTCCTGTTAATTTTGTTGTTAGAGGTGGAATTATGTTTATGTGGCTATCTTCTTTTTGATTTGTTAAAAGAAGATTATTTTCTTTCTATTTCTAGGGTGTAGTTTCCCTCCTTGTGTTGAGGTTTTCCATTTATTATCCTTTGAAGGGCTGGATTTGTGGAAAGATATTGTGTACATTTGGTTTTGTCATGGAATATCTAGGTTTCTCCATCTATGGTAATTGAGATTTTTGCTGGGTAATAGCCTGGGCTGGCATTTGTGTTCTCTTAGGGTCTATATGATATCTGCAGAGGATCCTCTGGCTTTTATAGTCTCTGGTGAGAAGTCTGATGTAATTCTGATAGGTCTGCCTTTATATGTTACTTGACCTTTTTCCCTTACTGCTTTTAATATTCTTTCTTTGTTTTGTGCATTTTGTGTTTTGATTATTATGTGACCAGAGGAGTTTCTTTTCTAGTTCAATTTATTTGGAGTTCTGTAGGCTTCTTGTATGTTCGTGGGCATCTCTTTCTTAAGTTTAGAGATGTTTCTTCTATAATTTTGTTGAAGATATGAACCTTTAAGTTGGGAATCTTCACTCTCTTCTATACCTATTATCTTTAGATTTGGTCTTCTCATTGTGTCCTGGATTTCTTGGATGTTTTTAGTTAGGAACTTTTTTTGCATTTTGCATTTTCTTTGACTGTTGTGTCAATATTTTCTATGGTATCTTCTGCACCTGAGATTCTCTCTTCTATTTCTTTTATTCTGTTGGTGATGCTTGCATCTATGACTCCTGATCTCTTTCCTAGGTTTTCTATCTCTAGAATTGTCTCCCTTTGTGATTTCTTTATTGTTTCTACTTCCATTTTAGATCCTGGATGGTTTTGTTCAATTTCTTCACCTGTTTGTGTTTTCCTGTAATTCTTTAAGGGGTTTTTGTGTTTTTAAGGACTTCTAGCTGTTTACTTGTGTTCTCCTATATTTCTTTAAGGGAGTTATTCATGTCCTTCTTCATGTCCTCTATCAGCATCATGAGATACAATTTTAAATCCAAATCTTGCTTTTCTGGTGTGTTGGGGTACCCAGATTGCTCTTGTAAGAGAACGGGGTTATGATGATGCCAAGTAGCCTTGGTTTCTGTTGGTAAGGTTCTTGGGCTTGCCTTTCACCATCTGGTTATCTCTGGTGTAAGTTGGTCTTGCTGTCTCTGACTTGAGCTTTTCCCTCTTGTAGGCCTGTGTTAGCACTCCTGGGAGACCAGCTGCTCCTGGCAGGACCTGTATACAGAGGGTTGTGGAACAGCCTTAGCTCTCAGGTGCAGATCACTTTGAAATTTTCTAACATTATCCTGATTCCAATTTACTCTCCCTACTTTGTATTGTGGTAAAGTCTGTGATCTCTTAACTTCCTGCTCCTGTGGCCATGCCTGCCTGTCTCATGCCTTCTTGCCATTCTGGGTTCTTATCCTCTAGAAGTATAAGTTGAAAAAAGAAATAGAGCGGGGTGGTGGTGGCACACGCCTTTAATCCCAGCACTTGGGAGGCAGAGGCAGGTTGATTTCTGCCTGGTCTACAGAATGAGTTCCAGGACAGACAGGGCTACACAGAGAAACCCTGTCTCGAAAGACCAAACCAAACCAAACCAAACAAACAAACAAAAAAACCCTCTCTTCCTTAAATTGGCTTTGGTAATAGTATTTGTCACAGCTAAAGAAAGTAATTAATACCTTAGTAGAAACCAAAAACCCACACTTTATTGAGATTTCCTTAGTTTTGAACTGATGTCCTTTTCTGCCCCAAAGTACCATCTGTATGACACCTAAGTATCATATTTCCTGGGCTGGGACAGTTTTTCAAATATTTCTTGTTTTCAATGAGCTTGACAACTTTCAAAGTACTGGTCAAGGACTGGGTCAAATGTTCTTCCAAAAGGAAGGCAAGATTTATCTCCTGCTTTTCTCATGACTAGATTGGGGTTATGTGTTGTTGTGGGGAAGGTTGTGCAGCTAAAGTGAACAGATAAATATGTCAGATGGTGATTTTAACAGGAGAAAAAATTATGTGTCTTATGGAACTGGTCAAAAAATGTACTAAACAAAAATAAACATTGGATGAATATGAAACATTTTGATCCTTTTTCTGGTTACAAACTGCCACAAGTAGTTTGCATTGCATCCACCTACAAAAGAACTGACCCTGGGCACAAGGACACTTTGAAACTGAGAATCTGAAATGACCTCACCAAGGTCACCTACTCAGAATGAATAATGAAATTAGAGATACAGGAGTTTTCCTACGACCTGTGCTTGCTTTGTGGAACCTTTCTGCAGGTCTGGACTTCAGGGTAACTTTCTAGTTCTAACCGATCTGGCAAAATATTGATTTGTATAAAATCAGTACAAAAGTCAAGATAGGCCTGTGCCTGTGTTGTGTAAAGGCTTCACCTCAGTGTCAAGGAGTCATGCAGTTTGAACAAGAATTATAATTTCAGGTCTTCTTGCCTCAAAAGTTGTTTTTATAGCAAGATCAGCCCATGCTTAGCATCCACACTCAGCCATTTGAGTGGCTGGGGTGAAGATGAGCACAGGGGTTGGGGAGACGTGTGGTGTGTTGTAGTGCAAAACTCTCTGGGTTATAAGATCACTTTGAGGTGATGGGGAAAGGACCTTAATGGAAGTACATTAGATTGTTGGGATTTCCAGAACAAAGTGTCACTGCATGGGGGCTTAAACAAGGAAGCTTCATTCCTCATAGTGTGGAGGCATGAAGTCTATCAAAGGATTAGTAGGCTTGTTTCTTTTGAAGTCTCTCTCTTGGCCATGTTGATGGCCGTTCTTTCACTGAACCCTCATATGCTCTTATCTTTGCCTATCTATTTATTAATTAAGCTCTGCTAATACCAGTCATAATGAGTTAGGTCCCTAATGACCTCAATTAACCTTAATGACCTTATTTAGGCTTTGCATCAAACTGCAGCCCCACTCTAAAATACTGGTGACTTAGGGTTCAATATGCAATTTTGTGGGGACACAGCTCCACCCATAGAGAGACAATGACTTGATACAATGGGAGCATCCATCTCACCAGACTTGATTCTAGGAGCTGAAAACATTTAGAGTAGACTTTTGGAGCAGACTTTGGCTAGGCTATTTGAGGGGATTAAACAAGGAGGAAAGTGTGAGATTTCACATGGGGAGCAAATGCACTGTGTAATATGGCTTTGTCAGCAACCCATTGCCAGGAGACACCTGTGGTGTTTGCTCAGCAGCTAGAATCCTGATTTCCTGGTGACTTTTCACCTCATTTTCTTTGCATCTGCCATACTGGATAGTTTAAGTCCTGAATTAAAAAAATCCCTCAGCCAGAGTGCTGATTAACTAATATATATTTAGAAGCACAATCACAGAAAGAACTGGATAGTACAGGGCCTTGGCTGGCATGTGCTGTCCCTGTAGGCTTGCAGCCATAAGCATGTGCCCATAAGCAGGAGGCTACATTATCATCAGAGGACAGCTTTGTGTGCATGGACTGACTCTAGAATGGAGTCTTCTGGTTTGGTGACCCTATGCTTTTTATTCTAGGCCAAGCAGTGCTGAGTAGCATGCAGACCGACCCGACTTTGTCTTTCCCTCCATCTCTTCCCCATCCAGCTCCACCAGCCCTGCTCTCAAGAGCATCTTTCAGTTTCCCCAGGGCAGCAGGGGATGCTCCTCTTCCCCTCACTTGTAGCATTTTATGTAGTTGGTATTTTGCATTCTGTGCTGTGGTAACTTAATGTCTTCAGCAGTGCTTTCTGTGAACTTGGATACTAGAGTGAAGAGACACTCCTTTATCATGGGGAGCACATAAGTGGCCAGGGTTCAGGAACTATAAGACTGGCTATTGGAAGAAATTTTATATGTGCCCGATTTTGCTTTTGCCTTGGGGTTTAAGACACTTTCTAGGAAATAATTCATAAAGCATGGCCTTGGACCATTAGCTGTGAGGTGAGATGGGCAGTTCGGCATGTTTCAGAAGAAAGCTTGCTCAGAGGTCAAAGCCTCTGTCAACGTTCTTTTGCTTTCTATTCCCTAAAACTTTGAAAGTTAATCTTGAAGTTTATTCAATGTTTAAATATTTGTAAAATATTTTCAGTTATCATAGAATTTCAATACACTGTGTGTACTTGTGGAAATTATTGAGAACACTTAAAGTCAGGCATGTGCACAAACAAGCACTCATTAAAAATATTTTTCATATCAATTATCATCAGCATCAAGGCACTGCATTGTGACAGAAAAGATCTTCTCTGGACTTTGTTGTAGAGATTTTTTAAAAAGTGGTTCTTGAGCAATGTGCTTTGAATATATTCGTCTCTCACCCCCAGATCCTCCCAGATCCCCTAACTTCATGTCCCATCTCCTTCTGCATTAAGTCCATCTTACTGTTTGTATATTCTTGGACTGGTGGCCTTCCACTGGAGCAGAGAGAACACACCAGGGACAACACTCTCCAGAAAACCAACTCTTCGTCTATCCATTGCTAATAGCTGCTCATCAAGGGGTGAGATCTCATGCCAGCATCCATCTCTGGTGGGATTTGGTCTGACTTGAGCTTGCACAGGTCTTGTGCTTGCTGCTCCAGGCATTGTCAGTTCCTGTGTGCAGCTGCCCTGCTGTATCCAGGTGACACTGTTTCTGTGGAGTCGTCCACCGCCTCTGGCTCCTGCACTCTCTTTGGCCCAACTCCCACAGTGAACCCTGGGCTTGGAAGGAGCAGGTGCTCTACTGATGCCCTCCTTGGGGCTGAGCATTCCACAGCATCTTATTCTCAGCACCTTGGCCAGTGCTGGTTTCCTGGGTCAATTTGCAATCAAATGCACCTTTCACCAACCTGTTTGTCTTTGAGTTTGTCTTCTCCCCTGTTTTCCCTCCTCTTCTCTACTGTGTGCATCTGCACTGCTGAATAAGGCCCTCTTCCAGCTTTAATTTGATTTCTCCTTCCTTTAGCAACTCATTGTCCCCTAAATATGTGGGGCTCTCTTTGTGAAGAGCCCTCCTCAGTCACATCTTCCTGTGGAAAATTCTATACTTCAAAACCCTCCTACTCTTCTTCTGAGCACCTATTCCCTCCTCACAGATCTCCCTAGCAATGTCTACGTTAAAATCTCGCTCTCTTGGAAACTGTGTATAAAAAAAAACCCAATATAATTATAATTAATAACTTTCCAGATACATGCTTGTTTTGAGTGAACTCCTTACGGCATCATGTTTGAAAGCTGACTTCTTCTGGTGCTCTCTCCTCTCATAAACGCACACACAACTGTGTTAACTCTATATCTGGTAAAGTTTTCTCATTCTTGAGAAGCTATTTTAAAAACCGTTTTAAGGAACATGTTTTGCATCTTGCAGTTCAGAATCTCCCATGACGGAGTTCCTAAGATGGTCTCTAGCTATTCATTGTTACCTTTTGGAAGACAGCGCTTTGCAGATGAGTCATTAGCTCCTGGGCCTAGAGACCAAATCTGAAGAACTTTTTCATTTCTTATAATTAATGCATTCTGCAGCTTGCAGATAAACAGAATTATGGAGGTTTATCAACATATCTGTACACCTGCTGCGTTCACACTAGAAGACATGACTTCATTAAAACTTCCTGTGCTTGTGAGAACAAGGAGAGATGGTTGTAGATGTAGAAAAGGATACTAGATGCAGGCTTCAGGCTAATCTTTGAGAAGATAAACTCATTCTACCGAACATGTCTAGCTGTGCAAACAGCAATGCCAAGTGAGCTGCAGTTAGCTGAACTAATATGTGGGCTGAGGACAGAGGCTGGGCTGTAGAGAAATGGCATGAATGCCGAATATACTGGAAGGCTATGAATATACTGGAAGGCTGTCCACACAGAGTGGGAACAAGGGCTCCAGAGAGACCCAAGAGGTTTTGCTGACTGTCATGAAAAGAGACTGTTTCCAGGGCCTTTGAAAAAGAGTTCCTTCACCAGTGACTTTTTGCCTTTTGAGGCCAGTGTTTTCTAGGATGAAAAACAATACAAAAAACGCCAACCTCTTCAAGAGCTCCACAGGGAAACAACAGGGCTGCCACAGTTACCATAATCCTTTCATAAAACCTCCAAACCAGGAAACAGTGTAAAAGTATTTGTGTATTTGCTCAAAACAGGTAGGCAGAGAAGGCTGGGTGGGAAACAGGAGTCCTGAGCTGGTGTTAGGGGTTGCAGTCATGAGGGTTATGGGCCAAAGGAAGGAGAACTCAGGTTCTAAGAGCTGTGGAAATAAAAAATGTGTCTGAGAGAATACATACCATGATAAAAAGCTAGCACCAGACTAGTTCTGGTCGGAGTCCACTCCACGTGGTTGATATAAGGAAATGCTTAGCAGCCGAACTCAGCAAGCCCTGAGTGTCTGCATACCAGTCTCCAATCTTCGTGATACTTCCAGACAAATGGAAGAATACCAGACAATTTTGAAAATTTACTTCGTAAAGTAAAATATGTGTTGATTTTTTTCTATGAGTCTTGGGAACTGAATGTTGAGATCTCACCCATGGTTCAGGACTGTCATGGATTAGAATTCCGTGAGATATGGCAGGGCACATCCCTCTTCCACATTTCAGGTATTCACCCAGGAAAAAAGTTTAAGAGCTAGGGAAGGTAGTACATGCCTGTCATCATAGCACCCCAGGAGATGGAGGCAGGAGGATGGCTAACTTTAGACTAGTTTGGTCTACATATTGAGATTTTTGTCTCTTAAAATAATTACAAAATGTGCACTACCATACACAGATGTGATCTTAGAAATAACTGAAAATTTGCTACGGGCTGTGTTTATACATTACCTTGTTAGTCTTGCACCATGAAACATATCTCTTTGGGGGTTTGTGTGTTTATTTTGCCAAATATATGAGAAGAGCTAAAACTATCTTTTAAGGAAGCTTGCTTTGGGACTAGTGAGACAGTTCAGTAGTAAAAGTGCTTACTAGTCAAGTAAAAGGACTGAAGTTCGGATCCTACATACATGCTGAGTGTGTAGCCTGCCTATAATTACAGTCTTCTCAATTTCGACACTGTGGATCCTCAAAGTAAGCTGGCCTCCATATGCCAAATCTACGTACACCTAACCACGTTAGAATACAAACACGTGAAAATGGAAAAAGGAAAATGCTTATTCTTGTAGGGTGTATACATAAGACATGGATGGAATAAAAGGTACAATTCCATATTGAAAATAATCACAATTTTTTTAGTAATGTAAGGAAATTGCTTTGCATTAAAAACATGTTTTTAAAAACCATGTTAGGTGTTTATAGATAAACTCTAAACTTTGAATTCTTGGTCCACGAGATGGTAGTAGACGTAAAAGTTCTGTTGTTTCTGTTATTGTTGAAGTTCAGCTTTAATTTATGGTGATCTGATAAGATGCAATCTGATAAGATTTCAGTCTTCTTGTGTCTATTGAGGCTTTCTTTGTGACTGACTATATGGACAGTTTTGGAGAAGGTTCTGTGAGGTGCCGAGAAGGTATATTCTTTTGTATTTGGGTGAAATGTTCTCCAGATATCTGATAGGTCTGCTTGAATCAAAACCTCTGTTGGTTTTCTTATTTCTTTGCTCAGTTTCTGTCTCATAGACTTGTCCATCAGTGAGAATGGGGTACTGAGGTATCACACTATTAAAATGTGGAGTTCAATATGTGATTTCAGCTTCAGTAATGTTTCACTTAGGAAAGTAGGTCCCTTGCAATTTGGGCTTTGATGCTCTGAAATGAGATGTTCTCTTGGTAGATTTTTTCTTTGATGAGTATGAAGCGTTCTTCCCTATCACTTTTGATTGCTTTCAGTTGAAAGTCTATTTTATCAGATATTAGAATGGCTACTCCAGCTTGTTTCTTTGTTCTGCTTTCTTGGCAAACCTTTTCCCAGCACTTTATAATGATATGATTACTATCTTTGTTGCTGAGATGTGTTTCTTGTATACAACAGAATGATGGATTCTGTTGCAGAATGGATGCATCCATTCTGTTATTTTGTGTCTTTTTATTGGGGAATTAAGTCCATTGATGTTGAGAGATATTAATGACCAATGATTGTTACTTCCTGTTATTTTGATGTTGGTAGTGGATTTGTGTGTGTGTGTGTGTGTGTTCATGTGTCATTCTCTTCTTTTGATTTTTATGGTGTGAAATTATTTATTTCTTGTGTTTTCTTGAGTGTAGTTAGGTTCATTGGGTTGAAGGTTTCCACCTAGCATCCTCTGTAGGGCTGAGTTAGTGGAAAGCTTTGTTTAAATTTGTTTTTATCAGGTGATATCATGGTTTCTACATCTATAGTGATTGAAATTTTTTCTGGGTATAATTGTCTGTGCTGATAGTTGTGGTCTCTTAGGGTCTGCAAGACCTCTGCCTAGGCCCTTATAGCTTTAGAGTCTCTGTAGAGAAGTCTGGTTTGATTCTAATAGATCTACCTTTATATGTTACTTGACATTTTCCCTTGCTGCTTTTTAAATTCTTTATTTGTTCTGTATATTTAGTGTTCTGATTATTATGCGCTGGGAGAATTTTATTTTCCTGTCCAATCTATTGTTCTGTAAGCTTCTTGTACCTTTATAAGCATCTCTTTCTTTAGATTAGGGGTTTTTTTTCTATGATTTTATTGAAAATGTTTTTTGGGCCTTTAAGCTGGAAGCTTCTCCTTCTTCTATACCTACTATTCATAGGTTTTGTCCAAGATTTTCTGGATGTTTTGTGGCATGGACTTTTTAGATTTTGCATTTCCATTGACTGATATATTACTTCTATTTTATCACCTACACCCAAGATTCTCTCTTTCATCTCCTGTATTATGTTGGTGATGCTTGTGTTTGTTTCTGTTAGATCGTATTTTTCTGTATTTCTTTATATTTATTTGCTTCCTCTTTTAATGCTTCTACCTGATTGAATGTATTTTCCTGTATTTCCTTAAGGGATTTATTCATGACCTCTTTAAAGGCCTCTATCATCTTTATAAGATTGGATTTAAGATCCTCTTCTTGTGCTTCAGTTTCATTAGGATATTCAGGGTTTGGTGTAGGAGGATAGCCGGGCTCTGGTGCTTCCATTATCGCCATAGGTCCAGTTCATTGTATTCTTATGCTGTCTTTCATGTATATGGATATCCTTGCAGTCTGGTTGATCCTGATGGCAGAAGGATTCCTCAGAAAGATAGGGAGAACCATGGGCCAGAAAATGAAATCAGGGTACCTGACTCTGCTGGGTAGGCCTCAGGCAGACCCTACTGTTCAGTCAATGTCCAAGGTGGACCATACTCTGCAGGCTGTATCCCATTCAGACCCAACTGGGATGATGGGCAGATCTAATGGGGATGGAATTAGTAAGGCAGGGTTCCATGTTGGCTAGTCTTGGGTCCCCCAAATGTTTCCACAGAGAAGCAGGATGCTCTTGGCATCCTACAAGGCTCCATCTAACTAAAGAGTAAGCTCAGACCTAGACAATAGGGCTCAGGAGACCCAAAACCCTCTGCTGGACAATATTCTTACATATATCTATGTGTCTCTACTCCAGGAATCACAGCTGATAGAACTCTGGATTTATTGGCATGTTGGTCAATAAGTTACTGAAGTTAATCTTCATTTAATGAATCATCAGGAAGGGAGATACGTAGATGACAAGTATTCAATTTTCAGAAATCTCTTTCCCAATCTGTCTATCTCCCTTCTTTCTTCCTAATTATTGATTTAATGCATGAGCCACTCCTCCCAACCCTTTAGCCAGCACCCTTGAGAGTTCAGTCCTTTAGAGATGTTCTCATTAGAGTCAGTAATTCACCATGGCATAATGTATAGTGCCATGAATATCTATAAAGCTACTCTTTCATGTTGTACATCCTGGGGTGCTCAAGTAATTAATTTGACTAGCTTTACAGAACAGTACCTTCTATTGTGAATGGTAAAAATGTAGTATGCACAGTAGCAAATGTGCACACATGGCTGGGAGGACAGGCTCTGTAGGGGATCATCCCTGGAATTTTTAGTGTTGGAGTCAGGTAGTCAGGTCTTGACTTTCTATAGAGCTATAAAGTGTACTTGTGATTTGTGTAGGTCAGTGGGCTGTTCTGGTAGCCTGGACCCAGTCAAGTTACAGGCCTGGAACCCCAAAGCACCCAATGAGCAATCTTGTTCACAAGGGATGGCAGGAGTTCACTGGTAGCTACTTGGCTCAGGTTTCAGCCCCAACCCCCCATAACAGCCCCAGCAGGAGAGGTGTGTAATATTGGTCAAGCTTCTTATATGCAAATAAAGATTCTCTGCCCAAATCAATAAGAGATAACTGCTGTCGAAATCTGAATGACCCCCAAAACTGTATATATATCCTATCCAGGGAAGTAAAAGCACACAAACTGTCTACTCCATTGTCTCAGCCTTTTGTTCTAAGAGCTGTAACATTTGGGGAAAGGTCTGCTCTCCTGAAAAGTGGCCTAAAGCTATGCCATACTCATCACTAACTAGTCGGCCTGTTGGCCCAGTCCAAGCCTACTCAGTGCAGGGCAGCACAGAGAAACAGAGCAGCCTGGAAGACACAGCAGAGATGGCTCTGCCTGTGTTCACTTGATTCCCCTTTGCTAGGGCTCCTGTACCAAGCAGGGCTGGAGATGTCCATGGAAAGCCTCCAGCATTTAGACTCACAAATGTGGAAACAATCAATGGTCAATTGATTGAAATACTTTCTTTGGGTGTTTTCTTCTTTCTTCTAGCTTTTAAGAGTAAAAAAATTCTTTAATTTTTTTCGGAGGGTAAACTGGGAAAGAAAATATCATATGACATGTAAATAAAGAAAATATCTAATAAAAAATTCTTTAAAACAATTTATTTGGTGACATTAAAAACTTTTCTTTGACATAAAACATTCCAAAAAGCACAATACTGAAGCAGAAAACTGTACCATCTGTTCCTTA
>JADRCD010180048.1:11082-26507 GCA_019843815.1 Montemys delectorum
CCATGAGGATAACAGAGCATTGGGACTCATTTTATTACTGTTTCTTTAGTTGAACATGAGTATTTAGTTTTAGTTGAGGATTCCCAAAGTAAAATTAAAACAAAAGTTTCTGAAATGTTGCACATTAAAGACAAATTATTGACTACAAAACACCAAATAGTGATTGAAGAGCCAAAGCTATGAGAAACTAAAGTAGAGATGCATATGCATCCATTTATCCAGCAGCTCTATGGGGTAGGTACCCTCAAGATGTGGAGGAAAGATGGAGGCAATTATAGGATGTCAGAGCCAAGCACTACAAGGTTATGAAGAAGCTGGCTGTGGCGGCTCACATTTGTCATCCCAACTACTTGGGAAGGCGAGACATGGGTATCACACGTTTGCAGCCTTGCTGAGGTACAGTATGAGTATGAGAAGCCAAACCTACTTCATCTTGGGACCAGACTCCATCTTAAAAGAAAAAAAGCCTGAGAACTTGACTTGAAGCTGAACCCTAGCGGCACGGAAATATCTGGAAAGACCCCAGAGTTACTCCCTAGATACTTCCTAGCAACAATTAATCAAAGATTAGTCTGATTGTTTCAGAAATACTTTCAGTTTGTGATTGCTCACTGTCTTGCTTCTGAGCACCCACCTGTTGGCTTACAATAGTCATTCCATTTGATGCTTGCCGGGATGGACACCCACTCACTCTCATTTCCTATAAAACCTTATCCTGATGAAAGTTCAGGACTTCTTCACCAAACCATCCTGCTGTATCTGGGGAAAATGTTGACTAGGCCCAAGCTTGAGCCTGAATAAAGAGACCCTAACATGATTGCATCAGAGTAAGCTCCTTGGTGGTCTTTTGAGGTTCATGAACTCTTCCTGGAATAAATATAAATCCAGCCTACACAACTTGCTCCAAAATAAAAAGAAGAAGGCACAGTATCCAGCTCAGCGATAGAAGACTTGACCACCAGATATTGGGTTCTGAGTTCAATGCCTAGCACTGTAAGGGGCGAGGGTGGGGGTTAGCTGCAAAGAGGAAATGTGATATATGAAGGTGGGAGAGATGAAATGGAATGTTTGAAAACCCTTTCAGACAGCAGGAAAGATGCAAGTATGTGAAGAAAGCATCGGAGAGGAAGACATCCGGAGTTGGGTCCTGAAAAGCAAAAGCACAGAGAGTTGACAAGATGAGGCTGGGCTTCAGGAAAAGGGCACAAAGGACTGGAACGGTTGGGCAAGGAGCCCAGTGTGGTTAGACAACAGAGGGTCACATGCACCTCTGAACCCAGAGTCAAGAGAGGCAGATACTAACAACCCATTTTATAGGCTGCCTGAGCTTATGCGATCATTTGTTCAGCCTAGGGTTTTGTTTGTTTGTTTGTTTGTTTCATTAATCTTGGGTAATGGTTCAAATTGTCGACTTTACAATATCTACAGTGACCTAGGAGACAAACATCTGCGTGTGTATGTGAGGGGGTGCCTAGAATGGGTTGATTTTAAAACCATTCTTATAAACGTTTATTTTTCTATTTAGTGCACATGCAAAAGACAGTGGGCACATGGAGGCTGGAGGACAATTTATGGGCACCGGTTCTCTCGCCATTCACTATGGGAATTGAACTCAAATTATCATGTTTGGATGCAAGCGCTTTTACTCACTGAACCATCTCCCACTCCACCAAGATTAGATTAATTGAAGTAGGAAAAACTATCCTAAATTCGGATGTGAGTACCATTCTATAGGCTGCATCTAGGATTGTGTCAAAAGAAGAAAGTGAGCTGAGGATATATCTTTTGTTGTCTGCTTCTTGACTGTGGATTTCAGTCTCCCCCCCCCCCCATGTTCTTGCTCCATGCCTCCCCCCCTGTGATAGACTGTAACCTCAAACTGTGAGCCAAGATAAACCCATCCCTCAAGTTTTATTTTGCCATAGCAGCAACAACAAAAAATAACCCACTCCTGTATATTTTCAACTTCTGTTTACTTTTGCTCTTGAACACATCTCTGATTTATTGTATTATCTGAAATTTTATTGGAATTAAGTTCCTTATTCATCTCCCCAAACTGCTTGGAGCATACTAAGGAACCAATAAACATTTGTTGAACACACGAGCAGATCAGAAATGTAAATACTTCAAAGCATCAAAATTTATCCTAGTTTGACTTTTCCATGTTTATGTTTGTGGAATCACTTGTCACACGTACTTAAATGTTTTAATCACACATTAATATGTTAAACGGGCTTTGCTGTGACATTTTCATACACAGTATATTTTGATGAAGCTCACAGGCCACCTCCTTTATCCTCTCTTGTTCTCTTGCCACTTCTGCTAAACTCTTCCTCCTTCCTTCTGTTTGCATGCCATTTTTGTAGTACATTTATGTGAGCCTGCATGCATGCATGTGTGTGTGTGTGTGTATGTGTGTGTGTGTGTGTGTGTGTGTGTGTGTGTGTGTGAGAGAGAGAGAGAGAGAGAGAGAGAGAGAGAGAGAGAGAGTCTTATTAGAATTTGTGGGGTTTTAATAAAAAGATTCCCCCTAGGTCCATAGGGAGTAATACCATTAGGAGATGTGACCTTGGGGAGTAGGTGTGGCTTGAAGGAAGTGTGTCTCTTGTGGATGGGCTTTGAAAGGTTCACTTCTTGCTGTCTTCCAATTCAGATGTAGAACTCTCAGCTCCTTCTCCAGCACTGCTTCTACCTATATGCTGCCATGCTTCTTGTCATGGCAAAAATGGACTAGACCTCTGAAACTGAAAGCCAGCTCAAGTGAATATTTTCCTTTGTAAAAGTTGCTGGGGTCATGGTGACTCTTCAGAGCAATCAAAGCCTAACTAAGACAGGGTTGCTAGCAAGAATCTAGCCACATTACTGGGGGCTACCTCGCTAAAGAAAGTCGTTTCCTCCTCACCATCTATTAACTATGGGTAAGGCCCCAGGGAGGGGCTGGGCTCCATGAGCCCCTCCATGCTGTGGCAAGACACACACATACAGGCATTGTGCATGTAAGCACAGCTGGTGTGCGTTCAAGAGCGCAGTAGCCATGTCCTGTCTTGGAGTCGGCAGACATGAACAGGTTGTCAAAACATGGTCTGCGAGTGCATGGGGGATGCCACCCAACCGTGCAGAGTGACAGAGCACGGTCCCCATTTTCTCTTCGGGGAGTACAGTGTTTGTCCTGTATCCTCTATCTCAACATGCAGAGTGTTTCATTTCTTTGTGAACACTAAATGTTCAGTATGGTTCATGAGACACTTTGTTTATTTTTCTCCCAATTTAGTTAAATGATTTAGATTTTGTTGCCTCTCATTTTTTTTCTACTGAAAACACTTTTTAGAAGTTATCCCCAGTGCTGTCTCATATGGATCACTGTTTTGGTTTTAAAAGTCACATCGGCTTCTTTAGGCATAGGGTTGAAATTCCTTTTCCGCTTCACCCAGTCAGGTGAACTTCATGTTCCGTAAAGTGCATTTGTCTGCCTCTCACATTTGCTGTAAACGCTGAGGCTAGTCATGAAACACACTCTGCATCATGTACTAGTTTGAAAGTGTTTACTATGGTCAAGTGTGCTGGCCTCATTTGTACTCTTGAGGCAGAAGTAGGAGTATTACTCCAGTTTAATATCAACTCAGGCAACACAGGGATAATCTTGTGTTGAACACTTAAACAATAGGTGCTCACTGTGGACGTTGTCAAGCACTGATTCAGTGGACAGATAAAGGGTTACTCCTGTCTGTCATCTAGTACTCATGACCAACTCTGACTGACCCCACTTCCTCTGTATCCCTGAGATCATTCTGGAGAAAATTCCAGATGTCATATTATTCTACAGGTGAATATTTCAGACTGTATATTTAAATATTAGACCTCTTCTAAATATCACCACAAATCCCAATCTTCCAGTACTGAAGCCAAAGGGAAATTATTTGTGGCCAAATTTCACAGAATAAATAGTTATGTGCATGTGTTCAGTTGAGAACTTGAATGTCCCTGAAGCTTATGTGTTGAAGGATTGGTCTCCAGCCTGTTATATTGGAGAAAGTGGGAGGTCAAATCCAGCAAAAGGAAGTTTAGTAATTGAGTGTGCCCTTGAAGGGGATATCAGGACTCTGAATTCTTCCCATTTCTCTTTCCCTTTACAAGATTTTTTTTTTATTATTTTAGTTATGCATGTGTGCACAATGTACATACACAGAGCCCAGAGATGTTAGATGCCCTGGGGCTGGAGTTTCTGACCATTGTAAACTTCCCAACATAGGAACTGGACACTTACTAGTCCTCCTAAGGGCAGGAGTACTCAGCCACCAACCTGTCTCTCCAGCCACCTACTTCTCTCTCTTGTTCTCTGGCTGCTGTGATATAAGAAGCTGCTTCTGTTATGTGCTCCCAACATGATGTATTACCTCCTTACATGCCCCAAAGCAATGGGGGCTGATGAATCATAAACAGGAGTCTCTGAAATTATGAACTAATTTCAAAATGAACCTTCCGTTTTGTAAATTGATGTCTGAAGTATTTTGTCATGGTGATGGAAAGCTGAGACTAACTAGGATGCTAATTTTGATTTATTGCCTTTCAGAAGACAAATGTTGAGTAGATCATATAAAAGCTTGGAAGGAGGAACCACTTCCTTCTTTGAAAATAGAAACAGACTTGGAACCACAGACAGACAGGCAGACAGACGGTCAGACAGACAGAAGACAGGATTTCCCTTAGGCGATGTTGGTGTACCACGGAAGCTCAGGAAACCCTTACAGAATGAGTAGGTTGCGGTAGAGCTGTTAGTGGCTGGGCCTAAATCTCCGTGGTAGTACAATTGCCTGCAGCTGTGAGTGTAGGACTACTTATCAATTCTGTAATAGGCGTGCACTCTGAAGGTGTCTCCATCATTGTTAGGCAGCCCTGGAGCTTCAGCTCTCCCAGGGTGGCCCCCCGAGTTACATAATTCTCTGGCTCATTTCTCTTCCCTTCCTCCCTCCCTCCCTCCCTCCCTCTCTTTCTTTCTCTCCTTCCATCAATCTATTTTCTTTTCCCTAAGTTATACTTTCTTAGTGTTTTTAAGCTCATGTGTTAGAATGCTTGGCTCAGATGTGCCTTTGTTGAAGTAGGTGTGGCCTTGTTGGAGGTAGTAAGTCACTGTGGGGGCAGACTTTGAGTTCTCCTATGCTCAAGCTGCACCCACTGTGGTATAAGTTTCCTTCTGCTGCCTGTGGATAAAGATGTGGCACTCTCCTCAGCTCCTCGGGCACCATGCATGTCTGCTTGCATGAGGCCACACTTCCAGCTATGATGATCGCTACCTAAACCTCTGAAACTGTAAGCCAGCCCCAATTAAATGTTTTCCTTTATATGAGTTGCCAAGCCATAGTGTCTTTCTGGTCTGTGTGTTCTTCCAGCCAGCCTTGGGCCTTGAGTCCAGCCAGGCTCAGACCCAGAAAGAGGTGTCCTGACACCCACTCAGATCTTGAGGTTGATGCAGTAATGGCTCTGCCCAGGCTGCCTAAGGTCTCTGTCTCTCTGGGAGGAGGGGATGGGGTCAACCAGGACAGTCAGATTTTTAAAGTTTTGTTCAGTTTTCCTTTGTGTTCACTTCCACTTTTACTTAATAACAGGCAGACGTGCACTGCCATATTCACATCCTGGTGGCATCTAGCTCACTAATGAGTCCTTTAGCAACTGGCTGGTTTTTCCAGGGCACCAACCCCCTGACCTTAGAAAGTTGTATGTGGGTATTTGAAAGGAGGTGAGCATGGAGGTGTTCCTCTGAAAGCCAGGGCCACTGGGGAACTGGGCAGATTAAAACAAGAGTGGTACGTCATGTCTGGGAGCCTTTGATTTCCTCAAATGATAACAGAAAGCACTGACTATGTTCATAATGACTTTTCATGTAAACTCTTCTTTATTATTATATATAAGTACACTGTGGCTGTCTTCAGATACACCAGAAGAGGGTGTCAGATCTCATTAGGGATGGTTGTGAGCCACCGTGTGGTTGCTGGGATTTGAACTCAGGACCTTTGGAAGAACAGTCAGTGCTCTTAACCACTGAGCCATCTCTCCAGCCCCATAAACTCTTCTTTAAAGGTGCATGATTGGCACTACTAACTAAGCTATTCATGTAGAAACCCACTTGGGTGGTTCAGGGTCTCTTGCACAGTTAGCCTTGCTTTTTACTATTTCTTAGACGTCCATGACTCTTAGGAAACATTTTGCCATTAACCCATCAGCCTTCAGTGAGCCAATATTCTTTAAGGCAGTTTCAGGATGCTTTGGCTTTCAGGGTAGAGGTGCAAGCTACCTGGGTCACCTCCAGCAAAACTGAGCTGAGTCACTACATACCATACACCATATACAAAGAGGAACTTGGAGTGGCTGCTTTTTTCAGTGTTGTATGTTACAAATGGGACCTTCACAGACAGATTCAAAGACTATTCTTTCTGTCTACGGTGGTGCATTTCCTGACTGGTCCTTTCTTATTTGCTTCAGGATTTCAGAGAGATGAATTGCTCCGAGTGGTTTCCACGGAAAGAATGAAGTTGTTAGGAGGGACTGTCACACCTGTGACTCAGGGCCATCACAAAGCTTTCTTTCCCTAAGAGGTTGCGACCATCACCATCTTATTAGTGTAAGCGCTTACACATTCTGGGGGAAAATCCTAACACTGTCTTAGGGGTTCATTGCTGTGAAGAGACACTATGGCCTTGGCAATTCTCCCCCACCACTACCACCACCATCAACGGGCAACTTAATTTCTTTATTTTTTTCCACAGGCTTTGAATTCAGACATAAGAGCCACTACAAGTCAGGAGATCTGAGAATCACCCTCAAACCCTCTTTGCTGGATCGTCAGACCTTGAGGAAAGTCATAGGCGCCATAGTCTTTCGCTGTTAGCCCCCCTGTTAAGAAGTTACTCTTTGCTGTTCTACACTCAGTGACTGTCTTTAATCACCTCCATCTTCCCTACTCTCCACTTTCTCCATCACCACCACGATACGACTTTCCTCTTGTTTTCCTGACTTGGAACTTCGACTTTCTCTTCAGCCAAAGTAGTTCTTCTGCCTTGGCTCTACCCCTGTAGTTGTGGTCTCCCAGTTCTACTTCCGTGAGTACAGAAAGGACTTTACTGCTCACCTGGTTGGATTCCTGGACCTCTGGGTTAATATCTGCCCCTTCTCTAGTCTGGTCTCCTCCAGACCTTTTACTAAGAACCAAAGAGGACCTTCCTTTCTGATGACACAGTTCTCCATTCACAGATTCAACCGCCACATCTGTCTAATCCTTCTGCAGATCTAAGCTGCCAACCTTTCACTGCTTTAACTTATAATCTATTAATCGAGCGTGTGTTTGGGCCATCTGTAGGTGTGTATGTATGTGTGCATGACATTTGTGTGTCATGCATAGGTGTATCTGTGTCATGAGTATGTACGTGTCATGTGTAGGTATGCGTGTTAGACAGAGGCATTGAGGGAAGGAAAAAAGGAGGGAGGGAGGGAGAGAGAGATGGCGTGTGGGTGTGTGTAGGGTGCATGTAGCATAGACATGAAGGGCAGAGATCACCTTCATGTGCAATCCACCTGTTAAAAACGATTTATTTCCTTGTGCATGGACGTGTGCTATCACACACATGCACATTTTCCATGAGGCATGTGTGGCAGACAGAGGATAACCTGCGAAGTCAGTTCTCTGCTTCCATCACGTATGTTCCAGGAAATGTCTTTACCTACAGAACTATCTTTAGCCCTCATCTTGCTTTTGAGAAAGGGTCTCTCATTTGAGACCTGGAGTTCACTGAAAAGTTCAGGCTTACTGGCCAGTGAGCTGCAGGAATCCTCCTGGTTCTCCCTATCTCATGCTGGGGTCGCAAGTGCATGCCACCATGCCTGGCTCCTGTGTGCTGGGGATCAATCTCAGGCCCTCAGTCTCTTGCAGTTTTTCAACTGAGCCCTTCCCCCTCCCTCCCACCCCTAGGATCACATGTATTTCCTAAGCTAGGGTTTGCTGGCCCAAGTCGGCCTTAACCTCATGATCCCCTTGCCTCAGCTTCCTGACTGTGGACTGCAGGTCTGTGCCCTCATGCCTACACACTGGTTTTGTTTAACTGCTTAGATTTGATGTTTGTTTTAGCCAGTAAATTCTACTTACTGCTCCTTAACACAGGGAGCTATTTGGTCGGTTCTAAGCTCTCTCTTCATCCCAAACTCTGCCCTTGGCCTTTCTTCTCCACCTGTCTGTCCTTTCCCTTCCTCAAGGATTTCTTGTAACCCATTTGTCTTGTACAGCCTTAGCAGCCTCCTGACCCCTTATATAAATCCAATCCATGTGAAGACATTCAAACTGACCCTCTCAACTTCAGAAAATCACAGCTACCCAAAAAATGGTGTACCTGGAAATAAGCTAAATTTTAGTCCCTAAACACCATTCACTAAATCCAACTAGGAAGCCAGAATGATACACCAAACCCTTGGCTTAAGATGAATGAGGCAGTGTAACAATAATGCACGCTACTACATGTAGCTCAGGATGAATGTATGTGCCAAAAAGCAAAAGTTTGCTTGGGGTTAATTTTGAGGCAGGCAGTAGTGTAGCCCAGGCTTGTCCAGGGTATACCATGTCAAGCTCCTGATTCTCTTACTTCTACTTGCCAAATCCAAAGATTATGGGTATGCACTACCACATCTAGCCTGAAAACTTTACTGTCAGTGGGGCAAGGAACTATCAAAGGTTCCACTTGGGAAAGAGCAGAAGAAATTACGTATTTATCCCTACAGCTTACCTCAGTGACTGAAGGCCAGGTCCAGGGCCGCTTGCAGACAGCAAGTCCGAAGTCATTCAAATTGCTTCTGCTTGGAACCTGTGCAAATCCTCCCACATACAGAAATGTTATCTAAATTACTACAGACTGTTTTGTTTCAGGAACAATGAAAAGGAAAGAGCATGTACATGCTTAGATCAGGCATCTCTTTTTCCATATATATACATATATGTATATATATGGAAAAAATAAATATGCATTCAGAACTGGTAGTCCTTAGAGAACCTGCAGACATGCAGGGTGGAGTGCCTGTGAGACCATATGGCTGAGACATTGTGCTACCGGCTTGTTTCTCCTGATTCCAAGTCACTCGGCTTATCATCCTGTGGGTCATTCCTCACTCCAAAAGGTGAGCCATTGTGGTGGTAGATAATGCAAGGGTTCCGGGGTTCCGGGGTGCTGGCCACAAAGAAGACTTCGATTTCTAGCAGTCAAGGGCTTTATTGCCATCCACAGTAAACCAAAAGTTATTCATTGCTGCCTCCTTGAACAGCTGTTCCTTATTCTATTGTCGCCAGAGAGTCAATCAAAAGAGAATAAGGAAGTTTTTATTTTGAATAGTTTCTTAAAACCTGAAAAATCAGGAAATAAGCCTGCAGTCATAAAAATATATAAACTCAATCAGAGCACCTCCGTCAGGAAAAGTACCAGCCCTTGTAAGCTAAGCCAACTTAGCTGCATCACTACTTAGACATGCCCCCCGCTGAAGGACCTGATAGCATTGCCAGGTCAGGCCATGTAGAGCCAAACTGAGCCCAGCCATTCATGCAGCTCTGAGGGAGCAAGAGGAAAAGTGGACAGTGCCCAGTGCACAGCAAGGGTCACCTCTTTGCATATGTAACTCCCAGCAAGATGGCTACAGATCACATTTCCAGGCAAATTTTCTACTTGAAATTAGAACATGTGTGTGTAGGGCTTCTGTACTGGCTGGTTTTGTGTCAACTTGACACAGGCTGGAGTTATCACAGAGAAGGGAACTTCAGTTGGGGAAATGCCTCCATGAGATCTAGCTGTGGGCATTTTCTCAATTAGTGACCAAGGGGGTAGGGCCCCTTGTGGGTGGTGCCATCCCTGGGTTGGAAGTCTTGGGTTCTATAAGAGAGCAGCCTGAGCAAGCCAGGAGAAGCAAGCCAGTAAGGAACATCTCTCCATGGCCTCTGCATCAGCTCCTGCTTCCTGACCTGCTTGAGTTCCAGTCCTGACTTCCTCTGGTGATCAACAGCCATGTGAAAGTAAGCTAAATAAACCCTTTCCTCCCCAACTTGATTCTTGGTCATGATGTTTGTGCAGGAACAGGAACCCTGAGTAAGACAGACTCTAATAAATTTTCTTGGTTTTCACAATAAATTTCTGGTTATGCTGTCTTATTTATTAGGGTTTCTATTCTGAAGAGACACCATGACCAAGGCAAACTCTTAATAATAGACAACGTTTAATTGGAGTTGGCTTATTGGTTCTGTGGTTCAGTCCTTCAACATGATGGTAGGAAGCATCTAGGCAAGGCATATGTTGTTCTGAATGCAAGCAGGAGAAGGCTGAGCATCCTCAAGCAGCTAGGAGGAGCATCTCAAAGCCCACCTTCACAGTAACATACTGCCTCCAAAACGCCATATCTACTCTAACAAGACCCTACTTCCTAATCATGCCACTCCCTGGGCCAACCATATTCAAACCACCACATATGCTTTTGCCAATGATACAAGATCTTCAGGGGAGTAGACTTTCCACTTCCTTCATATTAACACATACAATTCCCTAGGTGTTATGAAGGGAGGTGACAATATAGGAGTGAATGGGCTAGTAGACACTACCTGTGTGCTGCAGTCACCTTGTTCTACCTGGACCTCAGGCCCCCCACCTTCTCAGAATTCCTGCCCAGCACATGCCTACTTCATTACTTGTTTTATCCCATGAAGCACATGCAACAGCCTTAAGAACAAAAGTAACACTTCCAGTAATACAATTACTGGAAAAAGTTGAAACTTTGTGCTGTTTTTATTATTATTATTTGTAGGTGTCTTTTTTTATCTTCTTTTTTTAATCACTTTAACCGACATATAGACACTTTAGTCAATTCTCATTTTCCTTATTTATTTATTTATTTATTTATTCCTGTTTTACTTATTTATGCTGTTGTTTATTTGTTGTTTTTGAGTAAGGATCTCAAGTGGTCCAGGCTAGACCTTGAACTTCTGATCTTCTTGTTTCCATCTCCAAAATTCTGGGATTACAGTCATCTACCCACCACACATGTCAAGCCTCATATTCTAAGGTCACTTGAAAAATTTCTTCCCTGAGTGGATTTGTCATTAACCTAATACAAAATTAGGTTAGTTATTGTTTCATTTTGAATTTTTATAATCATGTCCTAAAATATTAGCAACATATTCTAGCAGTCTTCCACAGTGGCATATAATTTCTCTTTATAGCTGTATAGTATTCCCTTGTATAGGGATATCACAGTTAAGATTCATCTACCAAAAAGCATGTGAGTTCTTTCAATAGTCTTATGGAAACATCTGCCAGTGCACCTGTGCAGTAGTTTAGATGATGGAGGACTAAATACAAAACAGTCAATAAAATACCTTTAAGCTGCATAAGCATGAGTGTCAGTCACATTTGAGGTGGAGCAATGGTAAACTTACCCAAGCTCAAGGGACAGACGAGCCTTTGCTTCCTGGCAATAGTCAGCAATTGTTTCTTCCAGAAAACTCATTGAGTCTTCATAGCAAAGAACTTTTTGGAAGTATACCAAACATGTCCCAATGGAAATTAATTTTTGTGAGTAGCATTATAGACAGGCATGGAATATTGCCACACACCAAGTGGAATCCATGTTATGCACACTTTAAAAAATTAGGCAAAGTCTAAACTGATCTTAAAACCCCCCCAGAAGTCATCGTTTGTTGGAGACTGCCACATAGTAAATGCATGCACTGCATTTCCTCTGACATGAAAACCTAGCCATGCGAGTTCAGTACTGGATGAAAAACTCCTGGATGCTCAGCACAGGACGTTTGCCACCAAGTGCACCAAAGGAGACTATCAGCATCAATGTTTCTCTTGGAGGTTGAGCCTGGTTACTATAAGTGCATGGGCTGAGTCTCCAGGGAAGGCAAGTGTAGGCGAAAAATAGAGCACTTTATAAGAATGTTGCTCTGATGGAGACAAAGCAATACATAGCCCATTTTAAAAGTTTTTTTTAAATGTGTCTCTGTGTTTAGGTGAGTACAGGCATCCAGAGTGAAGAACAAGGTGTCAGGGCTCTTGGAGCTGGCATTAATAGGTGACTGTGGATCAGGGAGGAGCTCAGAGCAATGATATGCTCTTAACCATTGAGCCATCTCTCCAGCACCCTGCATTTCCTGTTTTTAAATTCAATTTTTAATCGTTATGTATATCATCATAAGGCTCCACTGTAGCTTCTTTTATTTCCACAAGCAAGGCACAGTCTTGACCAACAGCTGTGAAGCAAAGGGTTCCTCCACAAATCATCCAGTAAATTCCCATGGAGCTCCATTTTAAAAAAGAGATGTCTGCCCATGTCTGCCCAGGGAAGAATCCAGCTGTGTCTGGTGACTCCCCTGTGACATTAAGAGTAATCCTTGCCAAGTGATTGTTACAAAAAAAGAAACCCCCGAAGTTACACTATCAAGCCGAAAACAAAACAAAGAATATCATGGAAAATGTCAATACAGGTCATCACTGGCCTGGGCTTTCAGTGTGGAACGTGCATGCGGAAAGCCAGCATGGAAAATCTTTGCTCTGCATCTTCTGCAGAGCCGGAAGCAGCTCCCAGCAGGCCCTGCTCTTCAGACTGGCCGGTGTTGAAGTTGGCAGGCTGCCTACTGCTTCAGCTCCCGGGCCTCAGGCTCATTGTTCCAGGGCCACCGGCAGTATTTAAGACATAATGGGCCTATGTGACTACTTAGGGTTCCCAGCACAGAAAAAGACTTCGTCCTTATCTAGTAACAGCAAGCTGAAGGCACGTTAAAAGTTTTTAGAAGAGGCGGGGTTTTCCCCCCTTTACTTGTATTTTTGGCTGATGAATTCCACTTACATTGGTGCTCTGTAAACAGAAACAGGATGAGTTAAGTCAAAAGAAAAAGCCAAGCATGGTCTTTTGTGGAACCTTGGGAGATATTTAGAGCAAAGAAATCCTTGTGTCTTAAGAGACTGGATGCGTCTCTGGTTTCCTGACCCAAGCTATTTTTTTCTTTTCTAATTGCCAACCTTAGTAGCTATCAGTACTCAATACCAACAGACCTTTCCTCCGGGCTCAATCATCAGCCTATTTTAAGTTTTTACACTAAAGCCACTCTAAAGACCACAGGCTTCAAAGACATGAGCTCCTCCGAACTTGTCCTGAAACGAAGGAAAAGGCATAGCTGACGTTAATGACACGGATATTCTTTATTCCGTTTGCTTACAATTGTATACTTGAGATATTCTTGCCTCAGCACGGAGAGCCATGATCTCTCTCTCTCTCTCTCTCTCTCTCTCTCTCTCTCTCTCTCTCTCTCTCCCTTCAGTTTTAAGTGTAAAGGGACATTAAGGCTAAAGGGCTCCATAGTTTTGGCAAGCAACACCTTGTGGTAGATAGCCTTACAAGAAGGCATTAGCAGACTTGCTGGCCTGGAGGATGGCTCCATCCCTCATAATCAGCTTTGCCCCTTATTAATGTGCCTTACCAGAAGGAGGGAGTAAGGCAAGGAGACCCTGTTGGGTCTGTGAAGAGCCCAGAAGTAGGATCTAAGGTTACCATCCACTCTGACTGGAGATATAACAAGCAAATATTATTGTCCCTTTCTGTAGAAACTAGTCCACGCTGCCTGTCAGGCACATGGCCAGAGGGCCACCCCTCAGAAAAGCTCATTTACCTGAAGACTTGTTAAAGACTCATCCGAAGTCCTGCTAAAGACAGAGTGAGCAGGTGCGGGTAGTTAACTATCCCCTTAATGAGATAAGGTACTTTTACCTTCAGCCCCTCCCTAATTCAGTTGCTTGCAAATCCTCAGAGCTAAGCCTGCCTGTTTTCCAGGGTGCTAACTCAGAAGGAGTACATTTCCCCTTCCCTTCTTTTTTATCCCTCCTTTGGCTACTGGCCCAAATCCCAAGCTTTCTGACTCTGGGCTGTGCTCTCTCACAGTTTTTCCTGATGACCCTAAACCCTTATCACATCTATTTGATGGCTTCTGCTTATTTGGACTGTACCTGAAAAAACATCTCCCTTCCTCTGATCTAGTTCCCTCCTTCCCACAGCTGCATCTCCCTTCCTCTGATCTAGTTCCCTCCTTCCCACAGCTGCATCTCCCTTCCTCTGATCTAGTTCCCTCCTTCCCACAGCTGCATCTCCCTTCCTCTTACCTAGTTCCCTCCTCACAGCTGCATCTCCCTTCCTCTGATCTAGTTCCCTCCTTCCCACAGCTGCATCTCCCTTCCTCTGATCTAGTTCCCTCCTTCCCACAGCTACTGGGATCTACGCCTTGACTGCCCTCTTATCTCTCTCTCAAACTCTAGTAAAATGATTCTCAAGCTTCCTTCTGAGTCCATTTTTAAGTTAGTTTTGTTAATGGAATTAGGAGCCCACAAAAGGGACTCCCAGTTGCCTGGTAACACTTCTGCCTGATAAAAAGCCACCTGAGAAACTCCAAGCATTATTCCAGAAGTAAACTAGAAATTCAGAGCCTCATTCCATATTACTTCTGAATAATGGTAATAAATAAATGACAGAGTATTGTTACTATCTCTGGGCCCTCCCCATTCCATGACCATCTCAGGGTTTGTTTCTCTCATTTGTAGACTTCCTTCACTAGGCTCTGTCTGGCGTTCACGGTCTCTTGTTCAGGGTATCTGTATATTCTCAAGCATTCTCAAGCTTGTGTATGTAGTCTGCCTACATTGATTAGCTCAGGCTTTCTCATAGCGTGGAGGCTTCAAGACCTCAAATTTTAGGACTCAATGTTCTAGTAAGCAAGGTAGACAATGTTTTTCCTGTCTTGTCTTAGAATTTACCTAATATTAATTCTGCTATACTTTATTGGACAAATGTGTGTGTGTGTGTGTGTGTGTGTGTGTGTGTGTGTGAGAGAGAGAGAGAGACAGACAGACAGACAGACAGAGACAGACAGAGAGACAGAGAAAGACAGAGAGAGACAGAGAAAGACAGAGAGAGGCAGAGAAAGGCAGAGAGAGACAGAGAGACAGAGAAAGAGAGAGAACATGGGCGCTTCCTCTTCTCCAGTAGATCTAGGCTGCTACATAGAGGAAGTTGAAGATGTGTGCTTTCTAAGGCTAGGGCTCAATACGCCTGACACATAAATCTGGGCTTTGGAAAAGTTTAACCTGAGACCATGTTAGATGAACAGAAAGGCAGAAACTAGCTTCACAGTGGGGCTGCTTCACAGAGTAAAACATCTGGCCAATAAACAGAAGTTTCCACCACGCTTGCCCCAGTAGTTGAACACAGAAGCTACGTCCCCATTTCTGACACTGTCTGGCAGAGCACTCAACTCCAGCCACCAGGAACTGTGACTGCATTTCAGCATCCAGGTAAGAAGCACTTGACTGATCAATCCGGTTAAGCCCTGGGACCTCAAGAGATGGTAATAAATTATTACT
>JADRCD010180051.1:0-20861 GCA_019843815.1 Montemys delectorum
AAATGCTTCATGTTATGAGATGAACTCCAAAAATATTATTTTAAATACCAATCTGTTGCATGTGATTTAAAAATAAATAATGACAAGCCCCTTTGCCAAAACTTGTCTGTTCACTCGCCAGTGAATTTTTCAGTGCCAGCGCGCCTGCAGATAAATGGCGAGCCTACCTGAAACAAGTGCGCGTTCTTCATCTCAGGCACAGATGGAGAAGTTTTGTTCTCTTTTATTTCTTTTCTTTCATACACTCTCTGTTCATTCCTGGCTAAGCGCCCTTCCTTGCAAATCACTACAGACAAACCTTCCATGTCTCTATTGCTATACCTCGATTCTTCCTTCACCTACTGGAGTCATTCCCTGAGGAACACACCACTCAGACATCTCCCACTCGGATTACCTCTGCAGCTCCTACAACCATCTGTAGGTTTAGTCTTTGTGACTCTTTTGTTGGCTCCATCTGTCTTTTGGTCTCCTTATATTTTCTGTGCTGCTGAGCCTGTGTCTTTCTGATACACCCTGGCATTGAAACACTTAGCTAATCAACACTGAGTCATGAAACACTTGTTAAATCAGACTGTGGTGCGGTCTCCATCGCTGCACTGAGAATTAACTTGGGCCACATCCCCATCCTCTGACTGCACATTTTATTCTCAATTATCACTAAGCTCCCTGTGTTCGAGCCAGTCAAAGTAAATACATTTAAAGAGTAAGAAAGCTCTGTACCCTAGAAACAGAAAGTCTGGGCTGGATTGGGGGCACCTAAGAAAGAGAAAGCTTCAGATAGGCGTCCCTCTGTCCCTCCAAAACCTCGGGCTGCCGCAGCGCATCCCCGACATTTGATCATGACTGAGGATGAGGATCATCATATATCTCTGCCTTTCCTCTTTTCAGAAAGAAAGGACAGAAACCTAGGAAAGCAGAAGAGGAAAGTCGGTAAAGGAACAGGGCAGAAGCATGCAGGGCTAACACATTAGTACAGCAGAGAAAGGCTAGCACAGGATGGACGCAGACAGAATGTGCGAGCACCAACCGCAGCCAGCACACTTTAAAGACCCAGCTGACAAAGAGCGAGGCCTCAACCCCACAGCCATGGCATGTAAGTGTGAGAAGTGGCCAGAAACAAAGGACGACTCCAAAATTCTCATGAAGAATTAAATGTACCTTTACTGGTTTTTAAAAATGAAATATAATATAGATATATAAATGTAGCCCTTGGGTTTAAATTGTCAATTGCAAAGTTTTTATTTAAAAAAAAAAAATGGCAGACGAGGAGGAACTGACCTTATAATCATTCCTGAGAAAATGAGCTAGGGCTCTTGTTAGGCCGCAAGCTCATTGGTAGTTAAAATAACCTGTCACTTAAATTATAATGACTGGGAACTAGAGAGATAGCCCAGCAGTTAAGAGTATTGGTTGCTCTTCTGCAGGACCTGGGTTGGATTTCCAACATGTGAATGGACACTCAACCATCTATGTTACTCCAGTCCTGGGAGATTTGAAATCCTCTTTTTTCTTTTTTTTTTTTTTAGATTATAATATAATTACATCATTTCTTCCTTTCCTTTCCTCTTTTCAAACCCTCCATAGATCCTTCCCTGCTCTCTTTCAACTTTATAGCCTCTTTGTAAAACATGGTTGCATACACTTATGTATATATACATACATATTCCTAAGAGCAGCCAGTGCTCTTAACTGCTGAGCCACCTCTGCAGCCCAGGTGACTTTTCTTTCTTTATTTCTTTCCTTCTTCCTTCCTTCCTTCCTTTCTTTCTTTCCTTTTTTTCCTTTTAATCCCCCTTCCCTTTCCCTCTTGCTCTGGCCCCGCTAGCTCTGGCCCATAGGATTTTGTTTGTTTGTTTGTTTCTCATTACAGGTGGTTGTGAGCCACCATGTGCTTGCTGGCATTTGAACTCATGACCTCCAGAAGAGCAGTCAGTGCTGTTAACCACTGAGCCATCTGAATAATGTTAATGTATGTATATTTTCAGGGCTGAATATTTGGTATTAAATAAATGACTCATATTAGTGTGCTGTGTCCTGGGGAAGACTATTTCTCCAGCTCTCAACATTCCTTAGTTGCCTTTGTGTAGGGTTGAGGCCTTGTTCTTTATGTAGGGTTGAGGCCTTGTTCTTTGTATAGGGTTGAGGCCTTGTTCTTTATGTAGGGTTGAGGCCTTGTTCTTTGTGTAGGGTTGAGGCCTCGCTCTTAGTGTAGGGCTGAGGCCTTGTTCTTTGTGTAGGGCTGAGGCCTCGCTCTTAGTGTAGGGCTGAGGCCTTGTTCTTTGTGTAGGGCTGAGGCCTTGTTCTTTGTGTAGGGCTGAGGCCTTGTTCTTTGTATAGGGTTGAGGCCTTGTTCTTTGTATAGGGTTGAGGCCTTGTTCTTTGTGTAGGGCTGAGGCCTTGTTCTTTGTGTAGAGTTGAGGCCTTGTTCTTTGTGTAGGGTTGAGGCCTTGCTCTTGGTGTAGGGTTGAGACCTTGTTCTTTATGTAGGGTTGAGGCCTTGTTCTTTGTGTAGGGCTGAGGCCTTGTTCTATGTATAGGGTTGAAGCCTCACTCTTTGTGTAGGGTTGAGGCCTCGCTCTTGGTGTAGGGTTGAAGCCTTGTTCTTTGTATAGGGTTGAGGCCTTGTTCTTTGTGTAGGGTTGAGGTGTCATCATCTGCCCCAGTCCACTTTGATATGTCTATTGTTATTGTTTTTGTGCAGCTCATGTTTAAACATTCAAGCTGATGAGACTCTATGGGTATAGATTCTGAAGTTAGTTGGAGACACAGTCTCATAGCAAACTCCCTGATCCCCTGGCTCTTACAATCTTTCTGCCCTCTCTTACTCAATGTTCTCTGAGCCTTAGGTATGGGAACATTTTATAGATGTGTCCATTGGACTGGACTCCACACCTCTACCTTCTGATTGGTTGTGATTTTTGTAGTGGTCTTTGTCTATTGCAAAGAGAAGTTTCCTTGATGAGGGGTGAGGATACTTATTGGTAAATATGAGTGGAAATGTTCAGAATATAGTCAGGGATCGTGCTTCTATAGTGCCTTCTGGGTACCATGAAAGCAAATACTCAGGAAGAAGGCATTGAGGTCTGTTCTAGCTCAGGGGCCACTGGACCCCATGTCTGAATTGCATGGCCGACACCCTCTCTGGGTCTCCTCATGCACCAGATATGAAAGTGGTACACAGACTTAGGTACAGGCATAGCACTCAAAAATAAATAGATTTTAAAAGAACTAAACCTCTTTGTAAGATATATAGTGACTAAAGTAGAATGCCTGTGTGGACAGATGCTTTCACTGTTCCCTACATCCACTTCAATCTAAAACCCCTTAGCCAGCTTTCATCTCACTCAGCTAAGGAGCTAGCATGATAGCTCAGATGGTAAGAGCAAGGTCTGCTTCTCCGGAGGACCTGGGTTTCATTCTCAGAACCTGAATGGCAGTTCCTAGCCACCTGTGACTCCAGCTCCTGGGAATCCCACATGCTTTTTATGGTACACAGACATGCATGCAGGCAAAACTTCCATGCATATAAAATATTTTAAAATATTTAAATGTTAAAGTCTCACCCAAACAAAGCAGCATGTATTCAAGTGGTCTTGGTATGCATACAGCACAGTCTTCCCATGGGGGGCGGGGAGGAAACAAAGCAGCATGTATTCAAGTGGTCTTGGTCTGCATACAGCACAATCTTCCAACTGGGGGTGGGGGGGAGACAAATAAGCCACAGAGCAAGTCCCCATTTTACAAGATCAGTTTGTAAATCTCAATGCCAACTTCCATGTGCCAAGTCATCCCACCAGCATGTTTCATGCTCATGGTTCCAGGCTTTCTCTGTGGTGTCTTCCCAACCAAAGAGCAAGCCCCTCAGGCATCCATGTGCTTTTTGGATAGGCATGGAAATTGTCAGGAGAGTTGTATTAACCAACATATGTATGTATCTAGTGTAACTGTGTGTTTGTGGAACTGCATATATATATATATATATACCAATAACTAAGATCCAAGTCCTGGAAGAGTCTCGGGCTTCCTCTTTCCTCATGACGTCAGAGAGTCCTCAGCCTCATTGCAGCATCCTGAGCTGTGATAGTCTCGATAAAGTTGTCCTGGTGCCTACCCAAGGGGCCCCCTAATCAGGGGCCACCTACGGAGCTGTGGTGTTGTAGAAGGCTGAGTAATTAAGCCCTTTAGAGAAAAATGTGCTCTGGGCTCTCCATAGAGGAAAGGGGGTGGGACAGGGAGGTGGGGGGAGAAGAAAGTAAAAAAGGACTCTGGGCAGGAGCAAAGTCCCTCCCCTGGAGCTACTTTTAAGAAGTGTATCTCTCTAGAAACACCCATCCAGAGCTTTTAAGACACACCAGCTGAAATGGACTGTGACAGGTCACCCTCGCTGACAAACTCAGCATTCGAGGAACAGCAGAAATGGATGTTCGTGCACCTGGAGCAGATGGACCTGTCAGGGCAGCCTCACTGTCCTTCTCACCCACATTTTTGATGCTTCCAGTGAATTCATAGGGCAAGGGGCAAAGAAGAAAATGTCCACCACATGGACAGCACCACCACATGGGGAGTGCAGGGAGGGGTGGTACTCAGAACACCTCAAGAAAATTAGTGTTAATTCTAAGTTGCCTAGACACCCATTGCAGACCATGTCTCACCCACTGAAGATTCTTTTGCTCTCTTCTCTCTACTCTGTGGGTATTTAATCCCCCACATAAGAAAAGAAAGACTTAAAACATTAGAATCCAGAAAATCAAAACCACTGCTCCCATTTAGCAATGCCCAGCCAGATCTGTAAAGTGCTATCTGGCCCACTGGTTCCATACTGAGAGGTTTGCTGCTGGAAAACCACAATTCCCCTTGCAGATAGAGTGCAGGAGTTCAGGACTCTGGCAGAGCAAACGCTCTGCATTTCCATATTAAAACAACAGTCTCTTCCTTTATTTCATTCCCAACTGGCTGGCTGGGACTGTGGCTTCTGACCTCTCCTCCTTCTCCTTTCTCTCTTTCTTTCTTCTTTTCTTCCTTTCTTTCCTTCTTTCTCCTTCTCCTTTAAAGATGTATTGATTTTTAATTGAAGCATATTGGTGTTTTGCTTGCATTTCCATCTGTGCATCGTGTCCATGCAGTGCCCATGGAGGCCAGAAGAGGTCATCGGATCCCTGGAACTGGAGGTAGGGATGGCTGTTAGCCCTATGTGGGTGTGGGAATTGAACTTCGGTCCTCTGGAAGACCAGCAAGTGCTCTTAACAACTCAGCCACCTTTCCAGCCCTCGTCCTCATTTCTACTAGTCACCTTTCTCTTTACATTCTGCATAACCACTAGGAACAGGTCCCCTGCTCTGGCTAGTTTCTACAAATCACAATGCTGTCCTTGTTCCAGGGGCCTGCTTCCCACTGAATCAGTTAAACTAGCTTACCAGGTGTCTGTCAAAGCAATGATTCTATAGGTGTGTGATCAATTAGCCTGGTATCTGATTGCTCTTTCAAACGTCCTCTTAGAAGAAATTTAATTAAAATTTGTATCTTTTCGTGACTTTGAAACCATATAAGCATACCTTTAAAAAAAATAATAAATCAGTTAACTTTATTCTCTCTCTATATGAAGAGGTCTTTACAATTTGGCTGAGTTTTGCAATGTAAAAAGTGCAGTAGACATCAGATGAATATGTCTTTCTTCATTCAGTGGGAAATCCTTTCCATAACACCTTTGTGGCTAGGAGCTTTTCAGGAGTTTCAAAGCAAGCCTTACAAGTACAATTTAAAAAGCGCTATCTGTAAGTACAACAGAAAGAAATATGTCTCTGGACAATAATAAAGTTCAGAGTGTAAGCATAGTCTAGTTCAGGTAAGCAGTGTGTTCCGGAAAGCCAAAACCAAATATTTCAAATTAGTTCAGAGAAGCGATTCTTAATAGGTACAGCACGCATTGCAAATCCTTCTGTGGGGTACGCAATCCATTTCTAATGAAAATAGATACCTTTCAATTTAATGGTTTTAAGTCTGGATTTTGAGTGTTGAGTTTTCCCAAAAGAGGGAGATGCATGTATGGACTTTTTTGAGCACTTGGGATAAGCTGTCCTAGGTTAGCAGAAATGTTTTATGAACCAAATAAGAAGCTTCAAATTGCACTAGCAAATTTTAGTCTTTGCCATGACAGCCGCACATAGCTTCTACTATGGTGGACCCAACACCAACTCTCTTGGGGGTCTTAAGAAAGTCTCTTCGAAAACAAAATAATCAAGCGGAATGGGCATCCTTGTAATATCACCCTGGAGGACTGGCCACTAGACTTCTCCTTGGATTATTCAATTCTTTATCAGAATATAACACTATTTAACTTTCTGCATTACTGTTTGGAACCCTGTTCTTCAATATCGTGTGAGAACTCACCTGTTTCCACATAGACAAAACACCAATGGTTTTGTCTGTTTGAGAAGGTAACACCAGAGATTAGGGTTTTCCTATCCTATTGGACATTAGGCAGCTTTGTCTCCAGCCTAGAAAATTTATTTCTGCAAATGTATTCTTTGAAATCCCCTTTAAATGGCCTGTACCTACCCTGCTAATCACCTCGCTAGCAAATGAAATACTGACACACACCCCTTCCATTCTTTACCTCTGTGAGAGTCACACTCAACTTCTCTGGAAATTATTTTTGACACCTGCCTCTATTTTCTTGCTGACCTTCTTCTACAGGCTAAGAGAGTCATACAACATGGATGTGGCCAGCCAAACAGGAGCCAGCAGTTGGTGGGAACTGCTGGGAAAGCTGCTGCTCCCCTCATCAAGGCACAGGTAGCTGGCACTTAATTCTCTTTTCCAAATGGTTTGCTGAGGTGATTTGGGGAATTAAGATGATTAGTCTTGCATGCAAGAAGCAATAAAGAATGGCAAACAAGGCCAGGAGACGGTCAGAGAGGCCAGCCTGGTGTCACTGAGCTGAGCCAAGGAAGTGGGAAGAAATAGGAGAAGAGGGTGAGAGGCTGTCAACCCCTAAACTTATGTGAGAAAAATGAACTCCCATTTCTTCAGCTGTACAATTCTTGAAGAGCATCTTTCCATGCTCTTTGTGTGTTTGCTTTCAAACTGAAACACAAGTCACTTCTGCTAGGCCTAAAATCTACACTGCAAAAATACCACAGACCCAACGGGATCTTGGAGCAGATTCACAGTGCTGTCTATGTCTTATTTCTGTGGGTGAAGAAAAACAAGACAGAAGCTACATAGAGTATCCAATGAAGTTAGTGGATTATAAACCCTTCCCGAAGAGGATGCTCCTTCCTAAGGGTTTAAAGACAGAAGAGACACCAGCCCGTGATGGCACATGTCTTTAATCCAGCACTTGGAAGACAGAGGCAGGCAGAACTCTGATTTTAAGGCGAGCGTGGTCTACAGAGTGAGTTCCAGGACAGCCAGGACTGTTACACAGAGAAGCCTGGTCTCAAAAGACAAAAAAACAAAATTAAAGAAAAAAAAAAAAAAGACAGAGGTGTCCCTGCTGCAAGGACATCAAGTGGGAGTGGTCTGCAGAGGCCTAATTCACCCTCTCTTCATTTTCCTTCCATCTTCAGATTCCCAAAGAGCTGAGCCTCTAAGGATTTCACAAGCAAAGACCAGATCCTTGGGAGTCCTAAACATGCTGAACTTAGCTCAAACGTGTTGGCTCCCCTTTGCTCTCTTCTCACTAGGGTAACCAATCCCCTTTACAGTTCTAGCAGTGTACAGTAGGCTTCTTCCGGGCTGTTCATGCCCAGGAAAGCGCCGATTCCTCCGTATGCATCACCTCCAAATAAGGAACGCTGCTTTATGTGTCCAGTGAAGAGTTCTACTTGATCTACAATATGAATGAGATCTGAGCCCGTCTGCTCTTTGCTGTGTACTGAGGAAAGATGAACTCGAATTATATGTCAGATCTTTGTTGCTTTAAAGTATTTCTGGTGTCTTATTTCAATATCCTGTACAATGTATGTGTTTGTTATTAGTCCTGGTTTTGAGGGGGTTGTTTGGTTTTTTTGTACCACTTCCTTCTTTTAAGCGCTGAAGCCACTGGTGTGTGTGTACCATGCCAAGCTATTAGTCCCATGTTTTATGGAACACAATTCAGACACAAAGATTATTGCAATTTTTTTTTTTAGTTGGTTGGTTGATTTTGGTTTTTATGTTTGTTTGGGTTTTTCTGTTTGGTTTGGTTTGTTTGAGACAGGGTTTCTCTGTGTACCTCTGCCTGCCCTGAAGCTCACTCAATGGACCAGGCTGGTCTCAAACCCAGAGATCTTCATGACTCTGCTCAACTGCTGGGATTAAAGGTATGCACCATTATTGCCTAGTGGGCAACTTCTTAAAACACAAAATTGGGATTTGAACCCAGACCTATACTTTTTAATGCCTGATTTTATATTGCCTTGTGGCTCTTTCCTCTCTTCTCCCAGTCTACCCTCCCAAGACACATTTCACACACATACATATACACATACACATACACACATACACACACACACACACACACACACACACACAAAACTTCCTTGCTTTCATCGGTGCCCTTAATTTCAAATTCTAGAGGTTAAAAAATAAAAAGTCAACTGTTTTCCATGTAAAAATTCATTCAGGGAAACAAAATGACCTATAAAAAAAAAATGCCTGTTTCTGGCATTTCCCTGGAGATTCTGCAAACCTGCATTAATCCCCTCTGAGACTACGCCTTTAAAACTATCATCCTATCACATGGATTCTAATGGTCCGTTTGCTTCTAAAATCAAGAGTGGTTCTCTTTCTATCTCTCTGACTCTGTCTCTGTGTCTCTCCCTCCCTCCCTTCCTCCCTACCTCTCTCTCCCTCTCTACCTCCTTTTCCTTCCTCCCCTCCCTCTCCCTCCTTCCCTCTCTCCCCTTCCCTTCTCTTTCATTTGGACCCAGGGGTTTATGTAATCACAGCCATTTTCTTACCCTCCTAATCCCATGTTCCTCCATACCTTCTCTTCTTTCCCTTTTTGGTTTTCTTCCCAGATCTTTCCATATTTTAGTGAAAGTTAGCAAGTGGACCAGAGCAACTAGGAAGGTAATGGCAGGAACCCTAAAGAAGCAACGAAGTAAGAATGTAATATTTGCCTGAGAAGAGACTGATTTTTCTTGAGACACATTCAAGTCATCTGTAACCTGCAAGCTAGTCCCCTCTGTGCCTTGTCTAACTTAGAGTGCACTGAACAGTCTAAGCCGACAGCTCATGTGAGACCATGTAGGAAATGGGATGCATGCTGGTCTCCTCTTCTCTGGTAAAGGTATCTCTCCTGTGATGGGGGCTCCCCCATTTACTAAGTCCTTGTCTTCTGATCTGGATACCTAACCCTGAATGTTTTTTGTATTCTGAGAGTTGGGTAAACAGGATCTTTCTGTAAATGACGAGGCAGAAAGGCTGGAAGATAATCCTACAACCAAAGAAACAAGATGCGGGAGAAACAAGATGGGAAGGAACAAGGAGGTTTCATCTGTGTCCATTGCTGTTCTGAATGGAAGCTGGTGGCCAACGAGTGCCAGGTGCCCTGCTGTGTTTCAGGCATGTCCTTTTCTTTTTAATAGAGAAAAGTTACCATTTTTAGCTAATAAATTAATAAAGTCATTAGTCTAAGGTGAACACAACACACGTGTATGAGCTGACAGGAACCACAGCCACGCTGTTATCTTAGGCAGTCCCTGACACAGATCTCTCAGTAAGTGGGTTAGTAAAGTACAGATGGTAAAGACCACCCCTACACTAACCAATTCACAGCTTCCTGCTGTTGGGACCTACAGGCTTTCTGGAGAACGGATCCTGTTAGAGCACAATGCAAACCCCCCTCTTCAAGGATAATTGTTTCTGTCTGACTCTCGTTTTGCACACATCTTTCTCAGAACTGACATCTCTCAGAGCGTGGCAAAGTCTCGGCTCAGTGTCAAGTGCAGTGAAGCCTTCTATTTTCCTTAAAGCAGAAAGGTTTCAAATATATTTTCCCATCCTGACAGCAGTGACGAATGGGACTTTAGCTCGAATGGATCACAGATGGGCTCTCTGAACCACAGACAGCTCCATGCAAATGAGGAGCTACTAATATGGTTTGTTGTTCTGTATGGCTTTGTTGTGTTTTACTTTGGGTTTCTGGGTGTGTGTGTGTGTGTGTGTATGTGTGTATGTGTGTGTGTGTGTGAGTGTGTGAGTGTGTGTGTGTGTGTGAGTGTGTGTGAGTGTGTGTGTGTGTGTGTGTGTGCTTTTTTTAATGTCAGAAACACTCAGAGGGTTTCTTCATTTATTTTTAAGAGCTGGCTCCCCTGCACTGCTCTTTTCCACTTTTGTTAGCAGTGGGCTACAAGGAGCCCGGCCAGATGACTAGGGGGGACCAAGGAAGAAGCCAGAGTCAGAAGACAGGAGGCTCTGTGACCAGGTCAGGTACTGTGTTCACAGAATGACCTCCACATAACTGTCTCAGCCCTGAGAGTGAACTGAGGGACAGATAAACAGACCCATGAGCTCTTACTGCAAACCAGCCAGATGGTAAATAGTTTAGGCTTTTAAGACAATTGGATCTGAGGCGTAACCCTCAACTCTGCCTTTGTAGTAGTAACGGATCAGTAATGCTACCTGAATTTAGTTGCATTCAAACAAAACTTCTGTAAAGATAGAGAAAAGACAGATTGTCCATTCACTCCAGAGACTCGTGTGTATGACACTTAAATAGGAATGCTCAACAAGGATGGGTGGGGTGACTAAACCACCACCCCGGCTTCTACTGGCCAAAAACCTGGAACAGGCAGAAGGCTCTTCTGTCACTAAATTAGTAATTGTGTTACTAATGGTGGCTTCTGGAGCAGTAGGTTACTTGGGAGCTCCCAGTAGCAGGAAACTCCAACCTCCACTAAGCGGTAGACTGGAGAGATGGCTTAACGGTTAAAAGCAGGAGCTGCTCCTCCAGAGGATGTGGGTTTGAATCCCCAGAACGACCATAGCTAACTGTTCTAACTCAAATGCCAGAGGATGACATTTTTTCTGGCCTTCATAGGCACTGAATACATGTGATGAATGGACGTACATCCATGCAAAACACTCATACATGTAATGTATAGTTTTGGGTTACCAGCATTTCAGTAACTTAATAATTTTAAACCATGACGGTGAATGCCACCTAACATTCCAGGGCAGCCTGCACTCCCAGATTATGGTGCCACACTAAGACATAGATTTAAATTTTTCTTTTTTAACCTTTTTATTTTAATTGAAATATAATTACATCACATTCCCCCTCCCCTTTTGTCCCCCCAACATCTCCCATGCCCCGGCTTCCTCTCAGATTGATGGATTCATTTTCTCTGATTCCAATTGTTACATGTATGTTTGTGTGTATGTGTGAGTGTATACTAATAACTATGTAAATATACCCTGCTGAGTCTGTTAATGTTGTTGAGTGTGTGTATATGATTTCAGGGCTAACCACTCCTTATTGGATAACCTATTAGGGGACACATCCCTGGGAGAGACTAACTCTTTAATCATTCTTAAATGAGAGATTTTTTTTTTCTACACTCATCCCCAAAAGGCTTTAAAACAAGAAAATATCTGACTCATTTACAACCAACTAAATAAATAAATAAATAAATAAAACAAAAAGATTAAAAGCCACAAGAAGACAGCACAATTAGCAACTTTAAAGGTCATTTTAAAGTATGAGGAGAGGGGGGCAGAATGGAGTGGGTCCCACTGGGGCTCTCTTTAATTACTTGGCTGCATGACTCAATAGTGAAGTTGAGCAGAGAGATAGCAGTGGTTTGTAGGGCTTGTTGGGAGGAGGGGGGAATAGATGAAAACTGCTTCACAGGAAGAAATTTCCCTGGGACCATCCACCCTGCCCAACAGAGGTACCGGGATCCTCCTAGCTGCTACCACTCCTCCAACCCACATATGTCGGTGCACACACTAATCTAAACGCTCTCCCTCCCAGTTGCCCTCAGCTTGCTACCACTCATGACTTATAAGCCAAACTAATTCAGGCTAAAGAGCTCATGAATACCAGGAAATAACTGCTTGTCTTTTACCTCTCCTAAGTTTGAGAAATTTTATTTGCTCCCTGGAAAAAGTAATTCCTTTATCCAGTGAAAGAGCCTACAAAAGGGGAGAATAAGTGGATCTTTCTAGAGATTTGGTCAAGGAGTTTCCCTGCCGTCGAATAATGTCCTCTGAACATAGCAGGCATTGCCACCTTAATCAGAGCAATTTCGATGATTCAAAAGTGACCCTGAAGATCACAGAAGATAGGCCGGGAGGTAACGTCAAACCCTGGCTGGGAGTCTAGCCTCCTCCTGTGCCTGTGCCTCCCTCCCAGCTGTATGTAATGCTGTTCTAGCTGCATGTGGATTTGTGGTTTCATGAGATGCTAGACAGTTGTATAAAAGGTGGAAGATTAAGTAAACACAGGACCCCACCTCTGCACCTGCGCTAGGTGAGTCTTTTTGTTGACATATGGGCTTTGAGGCCACCCACACTCCAGTAGATAACCCCTCATCTAAGCATCTCTAAGTAAGACAAATAAACTCATTGGTTCGCCAAGGTAAACCTGGATTCAATCATTACTTTGCTCTGTCATTGGTGCCCAATCTGTGCTAGGTAGACTTTTGCTTAATCTCCCCCAAAAAACGCTTGTGCAACAACCCCTTTTCTCAAAACACAATACGCAGGCAGCTGTTCCAGCTTTCCTAGAAAAAGCAGACTGTAAACAGTGGCAACCTGAACTATTGTCAACTGAAGGTCTTGTTCTGACATGCAGAACACCAGGGACTTTTGAACAAATTGCACCCTGACCTACGTCTCATCTAAGCCCCGATATTTTTAAAGGACCATGACAAGTATCACGGGCCTGGAGGGGAGCGGGGGTGTTGTACTGTGAGCATGGAAAATTGGTGCAATCCTGTGCCGTCCAGCTTAGAGGAGATACAAAGAGAAAGGGAAGATCTTGTCTCAGAAGCCCCTGGCCCATTGGGACCTCTCCCAGAGAGCCGTGGTCCAGTAGTCTCTCCATCACAGATGCAGAGGGAAAAAAAGGGGGGGGATGCTCTCAAGTTGAGCTGCCTTTGAGGAGCTCTGCTTGGGCCAACCAGCAGCCAAGCAATATCCTTTGCAACAGTTTTACATGGTCTTTTTTAAAAAATAAAATAAAAGACAAAGTGCACGGCCTATAAATCATGGACGCAAGACTGAGCCAGGGACCTCTGACTTCCTGCTCCCAGACCCAGAGACTTTTGTTCATCCCGTTCCGCCCAGACTTTCTCTTTAAGCACACAAGCTGCATCTTTAGAAATGTTTAGCCTTCAGCTACCCACATTTAATCAGAAGACGGAATTGTGAGCCCTGGCTGTGCACTTCAGCAGCTGCGACCTCCGAGGCACCCAGAGAGGATGTACTTTGAAGGCCCTCGTTCCTGGTTTAAAAAAAAAAAAAAAAAAAAAAAAAGCAATGAAAGCCTCCAAGATCGGGCTAATAAAATCCCCCTAAAAAACTCTCTCCCTGACCTCACCTGGAGCACTGGAGAGTGGTTTTAAAGCCTTTCTCAGAACCATTTAATTTGGCTGAAGGAATGGAGGTGGGGAGAGGAGATGCTTTTCCATCTCAAACCATGGAGCAGCAGAAAGGAAGCCTGAACTGCAGTGGGGGTCTTATGGCCGGTTTCTCCTACAAAGCACTAAAAATGGGGAGCAGCCTGAGGTCAGGACCGCAACTCTGGATAAAGGAATGATAATCGCCACCAGAGGCAAGAGATCTTTTTCCAATTAAACTCTCCCTTGCCTGCCAGGAGAAGCCTTAACCAGCCAAGAGCCTCAGGACCAGTCTCAGAGCTGTGTGAGACAGAACCGCAAAAGAAAAATAACTTCACCGATGGGAGCTTTGGCTTGCCGGAGGAAATCACGAGTGGAATAGCTCTAGTCAAGGGGGCAGGGTGAGGGGTAGGAAGAGCTGAGACGAAAAGCAGCCGGAGTCTGATACATCCCTGGAGATTCAGAGGCTGCTAAGCAGCGCTGGAACGCCTCGGCCGCAGCTTTGACATTGTGTCTAAACCATGAGCACACGAAAGCATTGTGAAGCGCTAATGGAAGCTGTTACTGCTGGCATCCAAAGGTGGGACCAAACCAAGTACACAGAGGAGGACTTGGGGGAGAGACAGAAGGCTGGGCTGTAGGTAACCCAAGCACTTGTCCAGCTCTGGCCCAGAATCCAGTCAGGTAGACTCTGGATAGATGTGATCAGTCCTTGACTCCTATCAGTTCCTGTGCGGATTGACTTCACTTTCTGTGCCCCTAGGCTCCCAGAACTTTCTCGAAGGTTTCTCTCTGAGCCTGCCTTCTTTAGACTCTAGGCCTGGAAGATTTTCCCCTCCTCTGTCCCGTCTTATTGCTGTGGAGTTTGTTTTTTCCCAGAGCCCGTTTCTCCAACAACCAGATTCCCTAACCAACTGTTAATGGGTGATAATGGGGGCAATTTCCTCAAGTCTGAGATTTACATATTGACAGATCTTCCTGATCAATGCCTTCACACTCACAAACTGTGATTTAAATGCTCCTCACTGGAAGTCTCTACCCAGGAGAGAAAACCTATTATCATTGATTGCCACCATGGTATCATGGGACCAGGACTCGTAGATTAGACATGAACTTGGGTTGGACATTTAGGTCTCCTAAATATTACTAACCCCCACCTCCTCACAGGATCCAAAAGATAAGAACCTCCCGGAATCTTAAAGCTTCATGAACCAGGGATGTGGGGACAGTTGAGATGCCACAAGAGACATAATGGTGCCACCCCATGCACAGGCCACCTGCCGAGGCTACTAGGAAAGAATGGAATTCCCCACTGCGGAGCTGGAATCAAACTCAGGATCAGGGCAGATGACAGGTATATGATCTGCTCCAATCTCCCCTAAATAGAAAAGAGCAGCACTGGTTTACCTACTCTGAAATTACTCTTCACACTCCACACACCCTCCTCCCCCACCCTCTGGATTTTTGTTCTGGAAAGTTGAGCGTCTCTTAGTGGTTGGTGGTAAGAAATGGCTCTGTAATGACGATGCAGAAGCTGGAGTATGAATTTAGTAGTAGTAGTAGTAGTAGTAGTAGTAGTAGTAGTAGTAGTAGTAATTGGTGAGGCACCTTTGACTGAGTAAGATCTCACCTGGAGCAGTGGCTATGTAAGGCACAGTGATGTGTGCCCACAGAAGAAAGAGAGGCAGCGTGAGGAAGATGGAAGGATGGTGGGTGGATGGATGGATGGTAAATAAAACAGAAAGGCTATCTATTAAGCAGACACAGCATCCAAAGGAAGCTACCTATGATGTGAAGAGAGGATAAAGAAAAAAGAGTGTGTCCCCTACTACGAAGATGAAGTCTTCTTTTTTTTAAAATAAATCTTTGTCTTAAGATTTTATTTATTTATTTTATGTATGTGAATACACTGTCGCTGTCTTCAAACACACCAGAAGAGGGCATCGGATCCCATGACAGATGGTTGTGAGCCACCATGTGGTTGCTGAGAATTGAACTCAGGACCTCTGGAAGAGCAGTCAGTGCTCTTAACCGCTGAGCCATCTCTCCAGCCCTAGACGAACTCTTCCTAAATGTCAAAACTCCCTATAACAAACAAACAAACAAAAACCCTGCGTTGCCTCTCATACTAAGTCAGATCCTACCAGAGCAACATTATGAAAGAAAGCGAGACCTGAGACTGGAGCTTGGTGGCAGAGTCCTTGAGTAGCATGCACAAGCAAGCTCTGGATGGAGAGCCAGTTAGGTTACCTTAGTTCAGGTCTCTCTTCTACTTTCATATGGTTAGACTAAGTAACAGTTCTTTCATAGCCATGGATAGAAGCCGAAGTCAGTCCTTTTGACTGAAGAAGGGACCCTTGAGGCACACGTGAGAGGTAGCGGACTGAGAGGGAAGAGTGCTCACTGACAGCCAGCAGGAGAGAGAAGGAGAGTGGGATTGAGTGCTCCTCTCGTCAACCTGAGACTCAAGAAGATCCATAAAGCACTCAGCTCTCCTGATCCCACGCAGCACTCGGCAATGCACGGAGCTAAACCAATCCCTAAATAGGGAGGGATGTGGCACACATCACAGCTGGTGGGAAGGGACTTCCTAAACTATGTTCTTTCACCCAGCCTATCCAAATTGGGCCAGTACAATGTAAAGGCACAAACAGAAAGGGAGAGGAACCGTGTGCATGTGTGTGCGCACACGTACAAATTCTTCTGTGTGCGTGTTCATGCTCTCCTCTGCCCCACCCCACCCTTTGCCCCCTCCGTGTGTGTGTGTGTGTGTGTGTGTATGTGTGTGTGTGTATGTGTGTGTGTGTCTTCATCCTCTCCATCTTTGTGCATATGCATGAGGAGAACAGCGCTTAACCTCAGGTATCATTCCCATCTTGCATTTTGAGACTCTCTCTCTCTCTCTCTCTCTCTCTCTCTCTCTCTCTCTCTCTCTCTCTCTCTGGGACCTGGCACTCATGGCCACCAGGATCTTCCCTTCCTCACTGGGGTCCCACGCCCACATCACCGTGCTGCGCATTTTACGTGGATGCTGCTGGGGATCTGACTCAAGTTCTCATGCTTGCACAGCAAGCCCTTTCCCAACTCAGTTCTCTCCACAACCTGAAGGAAAACAATATTTTAAATGCATACATGTGTGTACACGCTGAACGTAAAATGGTCAGAACAAGGCTGAACCCTATTCACTTCCTCAAAGTGCCTGATTATTTCTTGAGTTGTAAGTCTACTCTACAAAATATAGAGCCCCATTAAGTCCCACATTGCTAAGGGCTCCAAGATTACTCCTTGTAATGCCTCTTTTCAAGATCTGAATAAATCATTTCTTCTCTGTTTCTCCTGCTGAGCAGGTTGAACATCTCACTGCGAAGTGAGAGCATCTACTTGGCAACTACGCTTTACAAGCACCCAGACTGTTACTTTCAGTAGGAAAGCCTGCGTTTGTTTGCCTTACAAGAGCACCGCCTAGCGTTTGGATTAGGAATTTCATGCTATTTTTTTTTTTCCTTCCACTAGTTAAGAATGTACATTGTGGGGCTGGTGAGATGGCTCAGCGGTTAAGAGCACTGACTGCTCTTCCAGAGGTCCTGAGTTCAAATCCCAGCAACCACATGGCGGCTCACGCCCTCTTCTGGTGTGTCTGAAGACAACTACAGTGTGTGTACTTCCATATAATAAATAAATAAATCTTTAAAAAAAAAAAAAAGAATGCACATTGTGTTATGATAACCAACACCTTGCTTCATGAAATGCTAACGTTTACTGACATGCCTGACATGTGTTTGGTACCCCAGCCCCAGTCCCACGTGGTAGAAGGTGATAACAGACTCCCTCCAAGTTTTCCTGAGTTCTGTGTGTGTGTGTGTGTGTGTGTGTGTGTACTGTGGCATATGCATGCCTACACATAAAGACACACAGATAGATAGATAGAAAAATAAGCAATAAAAGAGATAAAATACAGACAACTAGTTAAAAATTATACTTTTAACAGAAAAAAAAGGTGTTTTTTAAGCCAGGCATTTTGATTCATGATTGTAATTTCAGCATTTGGAAAACTGAGGCAAGAGAATTTTATAGAGATCAAAATCAGCCTGGGCTATTGAGTTCCAGATCAACCTGGGTCTAGAAGATGAGTATCTTTTAAAAAAAAAAAAGTGATTTCTAACAAAATACTGTCAAAACCTTGGATTGCTAATTGAAGCAGTGTGCTTTAACTGTGAGACACTGAAGGCCAATCTCAGCTCTCCAGAGAAATAGCTCTGCCCTCACCACAGCCGCAAGTGGAGTTTGTAAGAACAATTGAAGTGGAAATTTCTGGTTTCTTTGGAGACTCAGTTGTGTCGTGTGATGTTTTTCTGGAAACTCCCTTATGAGAGGATGATTTGCTGAAGCAGACACGTGAGAGGGTGTTCTGCTGAGAACAGACCCGTGGTGTTTTTCTGGAAGCTGTCTTGTGAAAGGGCATGTGATGTTTTGCTGGATCAGACATTTGAGAGGCCACTTGATATTTAGAAAGAATATAGATACAACCCCAGAGAGACTGAAAGGACGCTCTGGCATTGTCTCAACCTTGCAACACTTTGCTGGTCTTCACTGTTCTTCACTTGTTGTGACTTCGTAGATAAAAACGTGTCTTGTGGTATTCTGGCTGCCCCGTGCCACTTCTGTGGAGCCTTGTGGATTCTTGTGGAAAAAGCTGCTGCTACTGATTTATGTTTGGGGTTGCCCATTGGACTGGACTGTCGCTACTGATTCGTGTTTGGTGTTTTGGACTGGACTGTTGATATCCTGATAACGAAGAATGGAATTGCCCCAAAGAACTGCTTCTAAACAGATCCATATCCCCGTTTCCTATTAACCTTTCTTTTCCCCTACCTCTGGTAGGTGTGCTAGAAAGGAGGTTGAAGCATTCAAGAACCCTAATTAAAGTGGGTTTTGAAAAATCTTAGCCTACAAACAATGCTAATAATGAAGCCAGAAAAGTCTAGTTTATTTACCTGTTTGCCAAGCAACTATAGACAAGTGGCTAGATTTGTAAGCACCCATTTCTTTCTATAAAATAAGTGAAGATGAGAGCTTATAGAAAATATGAGAGGCGACATCATAGGATGAATGAAATACAGCCTACTATACACTAGGTGCTCAATAAGTGCTATATAATGTTGCCATCATTGTTGGTATAGGTGCTAAGCTAAGCATTAAAATACAGGACCTGACCTCCTGGTGCTTAGTCTAATGGGCCGTGTAGAGTAGTCAAAAGTCAATTATACCTGGTAATTGTCCATGGTGTTATGCAAACACCTAGATGGGCTGCCAGACCTGACTCCCTGGGCTGCAAACCATGAATTAAACTTTAGGTCTGTGTATAACATCACCACACACGGTCGACCCCCTTCACCACCTATCGCTAAAGCCTAGGAGGGTGGTTTGCAGGGTCAGGGGTACTCAGCAGCAAGCTGTTAGAAAAGAGTAAATGCAGAGCTATAGGAAGACCAGAGCCAATGAAATACAAAGGCTCAGAAGTGCTTTTCCTTAATAATCGGTCCAAGTTCAATTCTCAAGAACTAACAAAGATGCTGTGGTGATCCATGGGAGTAGGATTTGGGATGGATGGAAGGAAGACAAATGTGGTCATGAAAAGGCAACAGCTCAATATAAACATGTAGTATCTTGACCACAGTTGAGGTTGCACGGGCCTACTCAATATAAATGTTTAGTATCTCGACTCCAGTTGAGGCCACATAAACCTACACACGGCCTAAATTTTCAATGAACAAGAATCAGATCCTGGTAACTGTTCCAAAACTGTGACATGCTGAAGACCACTAATTGTATAGCCTTAGATTGTGAAGAGTTGGAAAGTGCTTGGAACTAGATACAGGGCCATAAATTAGTACAGAGAAAGCAGAGCTGGGGAAATCTGAGGGAGAGCGGCTGGGCCACACCCTTACCGCGTGCCGCTCTTCTACAAACATGACCCTGGAGACAAATTGGACAAAATGTGTTCCGGAGTCTCTCTTTTTGTGACTTCTTAGACTGGCATGTCAGTCTACAGTGATTCCAATATAAAGCCCAGTAATTTTTACAACAGCTGTAGTTACTGAGTTTTGTCATATAATTTCATAACCATATCTGGAAATATTGGGAAAACAAGTGCTTTTGTTTCATTAAATGGCAGCAGTTCCTAAATATAAAGTTTTCCCTTTTTGGCTCAAAGATTTCATGACATCCTAAGTGGTCTCCATTATTGACTTAGGGGCTCTGCAAAGCCAGGAGGTTCCCAAGTGACCTCACCGGGAAAGACGAACTTTTTTTTTTTTTCAATTCAGATTTGATGCTAAGATTCGTTTCTTTTAATGAGTGTGGTGGTTTGAATGAGGATGGTCCCAAGGGCTCATAGATTTGAATGTTTTGTTTCCCAGTTGGTGAATTGTTTGTGAGGTTCAGAAGGTGTAGCCTTGTTGGAGGAAGTTTGGGGTTGGGAGTATGGGGGAAATCCTCTGAGGCGTCAAAAGTCCCATCCCAGGCCCAGTCTCAGGCTCTCTCCCCTTCCTGCCTGTGGCTTGAAATTTAAGCTCTCAGCTACTGTTCCAGTGCCCTGCCTGCCTGCATGCCTGTCAGCACAATCCCCATCATGAGGACCGTGGACTAACCTCTGAAACTATAAACAAGCCCCCAATTAAATCCTTTGTTTTATAAGTTGCCTTGATCGAGGTGTCTCTTCATAGCAATAGGACAGTAACTAAGAGAGTAATCTAGAACAACAAACAATGGCCTCTATTGAAGTTATTCTTTTAATTGGTTTTCTTATAGGACTCCACAATCCCTTTCATTTATGCTTTTCAACCAATTTTAATATGTTCAAATGGACACCACGCATGTGCAAATTGGCAGGTGTGTTAGTGTCTTAGAGTTTCCATCGCTGTGACAAGACACCATGATCACAGCAACTCTTATAAAGTACAACATTTAACTGGGGCTGGCTTACCATTTCAGAGGTTCAGTCCATTGTCGTCATCATGGCAAGACACCTGGTGGCACATGGGTGATGCGATGCTGGAGAAGGAGCTGAGAGTTCTACAACCAGATTAGCAGGCAGCAGAATTAGAGAGAGCCACTTAGTCTGGCTTGGGATTCTGAAAACTCAACATTGGGGCATTGGTGGCGCACGCCTTTAATCCCAGCACTTGGGAGGCAGAGGCAGGCGGATTTCTGAGTTTGAGGCCAGCCTGGTCTACAGAGTGAGTTCCAGGACAGACAGAGCTACACAGAGAAACTCTGTCTTAAAAAAAAAAAAAAAAAAAAAAAAAAAAA
>JADRCD010180057.1:0-13075 GCA_019843815.1 Montemys delectorum
TGGTGGTGATGGTGACAATGGCAGTGGTGGTGATGATGGCAGTGGTGGCAGTGGTGATGATGATGGCAGTGGTGATGATGGCAGTGGTGGTGATAGCAGTGGTGGTGATGGCAGTGGTGGTGATTCTGATGATGATGGTGACAATGATGGTGGGTGCGGTTATGGAGAGTGTTCCTTCTACTTTTAGTGAAGTTCTAGGGATTGAACTCAAGTTGCCAGGCCTGCTGGACAATTACCTACAATCATTGAGCTGACTTCATTTTAAATTGATATACAGAGGAACGGGTTTCATTGTGACAGTTCTGTACAGATGCATCATTATTGTCTCCTCTGTTCATCTCGTCCCCCACTCTTCTTCCCCATCCCTCTGTCTTCCATTTACTGGTCCCCTTTCACTTCCAGATGGCTTCTCCTGCATTTGTGTCGCACTTGTGCTATTATTCTTTTTCCCTATGCTTTAAAGGTCTCTTCCCTCCTCTCATCTCCACCTTCCAACTTTCATGACCACACACACACACACACACACACACACACATACACACATGCACGCACACTTACTTAGATTTAGAATCTTCATAGGAGAGAACATACTTGTCTTTTTTATTTTGACTTATTTTGATTATTATGACCTCTAGTTGCATTCATTTTTGGACAGATAACATGATTTCATTTTTCTTTGTGGTTGAATAAATTCTTATTTTATATATATATCAACTGGATTTTCTTTATCTGTACATGGGTTGATGGACATCTATATTTGTTCTGTTTCTTAGCTATTGTTAGTAGTATGGCAAGAAACATTGATATGGGAGTATCTTTTCGGTCGTCTCAACTTTGAGTCTTTTGGACATACGTGTAGTAGTGGGATGGTAGTTTGATGTAGCTTTACACTGACTTGAATAGTGGTTGCCCCACTCTACCTTACTGCCAGCAGGATAGATGGCTCTTCTTTACCCACATCTTTTCTAGCTAACATTTGTTGTTTCGATGTTAGCCATGCTGACTTGGGCAGAATGAAATCTCAATGCAGTTTTAAGTTGCATTTCCCCATTTCAAATTTTTAGTACTCATATGTATATCTTTTTCTGAGAACTGTGTGTTTAGTTGGTTCATTGGCCTAGTTTTTGAGTGAATGATTTGCTTTAATAATATTTAAAATTTGAGGTTCTTCATCAGTTTTAGATATTAATACCATCTGATGTGTATTTAGTAAATATTTTTCCTGGTATGTCCTGAAACTCACTATGGAGACCAGGGTGGCTTCTAACTCATACAGCTACATGCCTCTGCTTCCCAAGGTGCCCCACCACACTCAGCCATGGATTGTCATGGTCAGAGGACATCTTTCGGGAGTCAGTTCTTCTGGCTGAATGCAGGTTATCAGGCTTAACAAGTACCTTTACCCATTAACGTATCTCACTAGCCTGGTATTGGGCAAAGGATATGGATTGAGTTACACATCTCCTGTAGGGAGATGCCCAGTTACCTCAGCAGTATTTGAAGAGGCTTTCCCTCCACAGTGTCAACAACTAGGTGGTTATAAATGTATAGGTTTGTTTCTGAATTCTCTTTGTTGGTCTATGTATTTTTATGCCGGTATCATAGTTTTTGTTACTATGGTTTTATAATATACTTTGAAATCAACTATTCTGATAACCTGCTTAGGATTGCTTTTGTTATTCAGGATGTTTGTCATCTCATATTCTAGTTTCATTTCTATTGTGATAATATATCCTGACAAAAACAACTTAAGAGAAAAAGGTTTATTTTAAGTCACAATTCCAGGTTTTAGTCTATCATAATAGTAAAGTTAGAGAGGCAGATACTTAAAGCAACTAGTGGCATCACATCTACAGTAAAGAGCGGAGAGGGGTAAGTGCACGCATGCCCAGTACTCATAGACTTTTCTCTACTCCTACTAATAAAGTTCAGAGGCATAAACCCTAGCATGGCGTGGCCTCCTTTCAGGCTGGGTCGTCCCCCAGCAACTAAGGCCATCCAGACAGTTTGCCACAGCTGTGTACAAATAGTCTGATCTGTATAGTTCCTGAAGACTCCCTTCCCAGTAATGTACACTGAGTCAAGTTGGCAATTCAAACTAATAGTACAACTGACGCCATCCTAGTTCTATAAAGAATGTCACTAGAAATAGGGCTGGCATTGTATTGTCTGTAGGTATTTCTGGTAATGTAACTATTTTCCCAGTATTAATTCTGCTAATCCAAGAGCATAAGACTTTTTGTTTGTTTGTTTTTTAATTTTCAAGTATCTTCATCTTTCTTAAGGGTTTTAAAATTTTCATTGTGGAGATCTTTTACTACTTTGGTTATGTTTACTCATAGGCATTTTTTTTTTTACACTAATATTTTTTGTCTTGTTTGTTTGTTTGAAACAAGGTCTTGCTATGTAATTCTAAGTTATCTAGAACTCACTATGTAGACCAAGCAGCCTTGAATCATAGAGATCCTGCCTTTGCCTCCTAAGTGCTGGGATTAATGGTGTGTACCGCCATGCTCTTGAAGCTGTTAAGAATGGGCTCTTTACATACTGATTTCTTTTCTTGGCAAGTTAGTTATTGGTATGTAGAAAGCTACTTATTTTTGCCTGTTGACTTTATATTCTGCTGTGTTGAAAGTATTTAATACATGTAAGAGTTTTCTACTGGAATCTTTCTTCCCCTTCTATTTGTATCTCTTTCAATTCTTGTGTTTTGCTGCTCTAGCTAGGACTTCAAGCATTATATTGGATAGGAGCAGTAAGAGTGGGTACCTTTACCTCATCCCCAATTTTAGAGAAAATACCTTCAGTCATTTCCCAATTAGAGCACTGTTTGCCATAGGTTTGTTGTATGTAGCTTTTATTGTGTTGAGATGTTCTTATAGTTCTTGTTTCCCGTGTGTGTGTGTGTGTGTGTGTGTGTGTGTGTGTGTGTGTTCATCTGTTCATCTATGTGCATGTGCAAGCCAGAAGACAACTTCCACTGTGTCCTTCTTCAGGGGCCTCTACCCTTCCTCCTTTTTTCTCTCTTCACTGTTTTTGTTTTGCGGCAAGTTTCCCCACAGGCCTAGAGTTCACTGAGTAAGTAGGCTAGACTGGATGGCCAGCGAGCCCTAGGGATCTGCCTGACTCTCTCTAATGCTGGGATTACAAATATATGCCATGTGCTTGGCCTTATTGATTATTTATTCATTCATTAATTCATTCATTTTTTAAAGATTTATTTATTATATGTAAATACACTGTAGCTGTCTTCAGAGGCACCAGAAGAGGGCGTCAGATCTCATTAGGGGTGGTTGTGAGCTACCATGTGGTTGCTGGGATTTGAACTCATGACCTTCCGAAGAGCAGTTGGTGCTCTTCCCTGCTGAGCCATCTCACCAGCCCTCATTCATTCTTTTTTATATTCACGCTAAAGATCTGTCTGGTACTCATGCTTGTAAATCAGGCTCATTAGCCTCTCTTCCCTCTCTTCAGAACTTTATCAAGAAGGGATGCTGAACATTGTCAAAAACCTTTCCTACTTGTATTAAGCTAATCATGATTTTTGTCTTTAAGTGTATGTGTGGGTTATATTAAATATCAGTTTTTGTATGTTGAATTATCTTTGTGTCCCCGGGATGAAACCAGTTTGGTCATGTGTGGATGCATTTCTTTGTGTCCTATGGATTTGATTTGCAAAAATTGTATTGAGAATTTTTGCAAGGAAATTGTTGCATGGTTTTCTTTTTGTTGTCTTACTCATATCTGGGCTTGACATTAGAGTAATATTGGTTTAGTAGATTGAGTTTAATAGAGCCTGCTCCCTTCTGCTATAAGGAACAGTCTGCATAGGCTTGCTGATAGGTCTTGTTTAAAGGTTTGGTAGAGTGGCAGTGAATTCATCTGGCCATGGCTTCTCCTTGTAGAGAGAGACTTTTTATACTGCCTTAATCTCACTGCTTTCAAGGATTAATTTTTCAATTTAATCTTTTTTATTTAATTTTGGTAGCTTATATAGCTCTAGGAATTTATTCATGTCTTCTAGATTTTCTAGGGGTTTAAGGGAGGAATATAAGCTGTTTCCTTTCTGGATTTTAATCAGGGCCTGTTTTTATCTCCTTTACATCTTTATTTTTAATTTGATTCTTCTATCTTTTTATTAGTTTGTCAAGGAGTTTTTGAGTCTTCTTTCTTTCTTTTTTTTTCTTCTGAGATAGGGTCTCATAAAGCTCAGGTTGACTTTGACCTCATTATGTACTAGCCAAGGGTGACCTTGAATTCCTGAGCAGTCTCCCACAGGGTGTGTCCTGAAGCTCAGACGTTTATCCAGTGCTGGGCTCAAGTTCAGGGCCTCATGCATGCTTTATCATGAGCATTTTAGATTATTAAATTATATAAATGGATAAACTTTATTTGGTAATAGAGTTTCTAGTGGTAATATAACAACCACTGTAGTTTAAAAAAATTAATTGTTGTATATGTAGTTTTCTCTCAACTAACTTGTATATGCTGATATATCCTTCATAAGAATAATTTCTGCATAAGTAAGTTATTGATAATTGTAAATAATTAAATTAATGCTCTCTGATATCTTTCTTTGAATAAATTCTCGCAAGCTAATTTACTGAGTCAAAATCTACAAACTTTTAAGACTACTCAATACTTTATTTCTTTTTATTTGATTATTAAAGAGAAAGTGTCTTTAGTTTGGAATTTAGTTTTTTGTTTTTTGTTTTTTGTTTTTTTCGAGACAGGGTTTCTCTGTGTAGTCCTGGCTGTCCTGGAACTCATTCTGTAGACCAAGCTGGCCTCGAACTCAGAAATCCACCTGCCTCTGCCTCCCAAGTGCTGGAATTAAAGGCGTGTGCCACCACTGCCCGGCCGGGAATTTAGATTTTTTTAAAAAGTAGTATATTTAAAGTTTCCAGGTTACTCTTTGAATGATCCTTGTTTAACATTGAAACAAATGCAGGCAAGCATGATGGCGTAGGAGTTGGTTCAGCAGTTAAGAGTGAGGAACTACTGTTCTTATTGAGAATCTCCACCTATGTCAAGTGGCTCACAACCACCTATAACTCCAGATCCAGAGAATTAAAGTCCATTGGCAACTAGAGACATGTATATACCCTGAAACAGACACACATGCACGCTGGAAAGATGGCTCAGCAGTTAAGAACTCTGGCTTTTATTCCAGAGAACCTGGGTTCAATTCTTAGGACCCACATGGTATCTCACAACCTTCTATAACTTTAGTTCCAGGGGATCTGATGTTCTCTTCTGGTCTTTGTGGGTACTAGAGATGCATTGGTGCACAGATATGCCTGCAAGCAAAGCACCTATACATATAAATAAAAATAAATATAATAATAATGTCTTAAAAAATAAAATTGATGCAAATAGTAATGGTCCTGGAAACTCCAGGGACAAGACCTCCCCCTCCCCCTTTTTTAGAAGTCTGGATGATTCACTTCTGTAAACTTGACTGCAAACTACAGAACTTTCCAGATAGGGAGTTATGTAGAAAATTTGAAGATCAAGGTTAATAACATTAAGCTCAACAATATAGGTTTCTTTTTTTTTTTTTTTTTTTTTTTTTTTTGGTTTGGTTTTTCGAGACAGGGTTTCTCTGTGTAGTCCTGGCTATCCTGGAACTAACTCTGTAGACCAGGCTGGCCTCGAACTCAGAAATCCACCTGCCTCTGCCTCCCAAGTGCTGGGATTAAAGGCATGCGCCACCACTGCCCAGTAATATAATTTGTTAATATACACCAGCGAATAGTCAACAGACTTTACTTAGAAAATTCCTTTGGAGAGTGGGGGCTAGGAATATAATTCAGTGGGTCAGAGTGCTTGCTGCACAAACATGAGGATCTGAATTTGAATTCTTAATACACAACTTAAAGTAACCTCACCCCCTCTTCTCTCTCTGTCTCTCTCTGTCTCTCTGTCTCTGTCTCTGTCTCTCTCTCTCTCTCCTCTCTCCCTCTCTCTCCCTCTCTCCCTCTCTCTCCCTCTCTCCCCTTCTCTCCCCTTCTCTCCCTCTCTCTCTCTCTCCCTCTGTGTGTGTGTGTGCAGCTCCAGCCTTAATGAGAGACTCTGTCTCCAGGGAATAAGATAAAGAATGATAGAGCAGGACAACTGATTCTTTTTTTCCTGTTCTCCGCATGTGGTTACTCGTACACATTTGTGTGTATACCATACATACACATTGAAAAAAATTAATGAAAAAGAAAGGCCAGTGAGGTAGGTCAGCTGGTAAAAGTGCTATATAAGCCTGCTGATCTGAGTTAGTTCCTGAGGTCCCATATAAATATGGAAGGAAAGACCTGTCGTCACAATGTTGTTTTCTGGCCTTTATGCATGCACTGTGACATGGTCACATCCCTGTACACACATGATATACACACACACATACATACATACATACACACACACACACACTGATAATCTTTAAAATTTTTTAAGTTAAACTAGAAAATTCCTTTGATTATATAACCCAGGAACTTGGGTTGTAAGACAAGCTATTATTCCTTAAAAAATATAAATAAAAACTGGTTTGTTTATGTGGATAGTATGGCTGTGGGTAAGGGTGACTGTGCAGGTGCTGTGACATGCATTTGGTAAGTCTGAGGGCAATTTGGAAGAGTTCTTTTCCCCCTTCTACCACATGGGCCTTTCCTGGGGATTGAATTCAGAATGTCAGGCTTGCTGACAAGTACTTGATTATACTGAGACACCTTGCTGGCCAGCCTTTGTTTTATAACGACCATATATTCGTTATATGTGGTAATGGGTTTCATAAAAATAACTTATCTCAAGTATATCATATTCTTTGAGACTATCCCACCCTCACTATTCTCTCTTCCTCTTTCTGCCTGCTCCCCATTTGCATTAGTCTCTTTTACTGTCCTAGTCAGCTTTGATTTCTCATTAAGCATATATAAATAAGTAACTTTCTGTGTGTATGTAAAATCTAGGATCCACAAATGAGGGAAAATATAAGATGTTTATATTTCTGAGTCTGACTTAATTTTTTTTAAAGATTTATTTATTTTATGTATATGAGTACACACTGTAGCTGTACAGATAGTTGTGAGCCTTCATCTGGTTGTTGGGAATTGACTTTTAGGACCTCCACTTGCTCCAGTAGAATCACTCAGTCCCTGACCACTTGCACAGTTTCTGACCTCTCCGGCCCAAAGATTATTATAAATAAGTACATTGTATCTGTCTTCAGACATACCAGAAGAGGGCATCAGATCTCATTATGGCTGGTTGTGAGCCACCATGTGGTTTCTGGGATTTGAACTCTGGACCTTTGGAAGAGCAGTTGGTGCTCTTACTCACTGAGCCATCTCACCAGCCCCTGACTTAATTTTCTTGATCTGATGACTCAGCTTCCAGCAAACAACATGATCTCATTAACTAAAACTCTACTGTGTATGTATACCATTTCTTTATCCGTTTATTTATTGGCAGACACATAGGCTGATAATACCATGGCCACTGTGACCAGTGCTTCTGTCACGTGGATGTGCAAGGGTGTCTGTAGTATACTGATTTCATGTCTTTTGGGTGTATATCTAGGAATGGTATAGTTGGATATGTCATATGGTAAGGATGGCTAGTCCAGTTCACATTCCCATCAGCAGTGTATTGAGGTTCCATTAGTAGCAGAAACCATTTGCTCCTTTTTCTTCCCGACTTCGTTCCTACCTTTGCTTAGAACTAGCATAATTTAAAATATTACTTCCTATGGAGGTCATAATAGGAATTAGAATATATGAATTCATTCCTGGTTGGGTGTGGGGGCGGAAAAAGACAACAGAGGACTTTGTGTTACTTTTAGGACTTGATACATTTTGGAGGGTGTGGAAGACTACTCTTTTGTCCTGCTGTAATTCAACAGACCCTTTCTTTACAATATGTGAGTGTGTAATGTTGAGGGCTGGCCTAAGAATAATGGAATGTGTTCAGAGAAACAAATGCAAGGACAGAACGAACCTGTTGGCAAAGCAGCTGTTGTGATCCCAGTTGTCTGTTCTCTGAAACAAGAGGAATGTAGTGACTGGGGGGAACCCTTTTTGGCATTTTAAAGTGGACCATGTTTATTGAGAGAGGATGGGTTAAGATTTCTAGTCAGATTGAACTGTTTCAAGTCTGAAATAAACCATGTGGTGACTCCACACTTTTGAACAAACTACCTAAAATCTCCAGTCCTTGGTTTTCTCATTTGTAAAATGGGCTATCAGTAATGTCCAGATCTTGGAATCATTATGAATATTAAATAAGTTAATGCATATTAAATATATACAAGGTAATTAATTTACTGAGTCAAACTGTACATTCTTTTTGTTCTTTAAAAAAACAAAACAAAACAAAACCAAACCTCAAATTCTATCTTATCCTGAGAGGCTACCTTGTGGGCATGACACAGCCAATGCAATCATGATCTCACAGTGGTAACAGCTGTCATCAGTGTGCCTGCACAGGACTGGGCTTGTCAACAGTCAATCAGAGATCGAGAGAGGCCCGTTTGGCCTTACCCCTCCCTGCTGAAATATGAGCTACTGATGGATTTGGGGGGAGGGGCAGACATTGTCTTCAGTTTTGTATCCCTGATGAGTTCACCATGCTCCAGTGAATGGTAGCAAACTCATATTGCCCTGGCATCCTTTGTTAAACTCTGAGTTACAAAACAAAACAGAAAGGCCTGAGTATGAGAACGGGACTGGCCAGGAGGGAATGTGAACTGGAGGTGGGAGGGAAATGAGAAGGCGAGGGTGAGAGTAGTCAAAATACACTAGGCACATGTATGAGATTGTCACAAGAACAAATTCAGTCAAACATTCCATATGATTTTGCACTTGATTAGTACTTAAAAGACAAACCATCTTGGTGGCTCAGTGGGTAAATTGCTATACAAGTATGAGAACTCAGTTGTTTCCTTTACACCTACCTACCTAAACTCCTGACACAGCTGCAGTATTTGTCTGTAATCCCAAATCTGAGAGGCAGAAGCAGATGAACCCTGGGGACTTGGTAGTCAGCCAGCCTAACCTAAATGGCCAGTTCTAGCTCAGGGAGAACTTGGCTCAGAAGAATAGGTAGAGGTGATAGAGGAAGACATCTGGTGTCCATCTCTGGCCTTCATACATGCATACATGCGTGGATGAGCACACACACATGCTCACTCATGTGGGTACCACACACATAGTTAAGAGATAAAGCAACTTCAGTTTGGGTTTAGATTGATGTGTTCAAGAGTTCAATATCTGTGCCAGCTATAGATTTATATAATGTGTTTGATTTATACTGCTGATGGATTTTTAATTCAGTGGGCACGAAAACAATGTTACCTGGTACATCTCTATTAGAGCCTTAGGGTGGCCATATTATTATAAATTTTATATTATTATATAATATATTATTATTTTATATTATTATAAGTTTTCAGTTAAGCAGAAATATTTTTAAAGATCTTCTAATCTCATCTGTAGGTCTTTAGATTTTAAGAGGAGACTTCAAGTATTCAATAAGCCATGCTGTAAGCACATGTGCTGTCATGCAGGCTTTGTTTTATTTGTTTTTTTTTTTCTTTTTTTTTTTTTTGTTTTTTTGAGACAAGGTTTCTCTGTGTAGCCCTGGCTATCCTGGAACTCACTCTGTAGACCAGGCTGGCCTCGAACTCAGAAATCCGCCCACCTCTGCCTCCCAAGTGCTGGGACTAAAGGCGTGCACCACCACCGCCTGGCTATTTTATTTGTTAATGGTTAGTTCAGCAATAGCTGTCTCTCAAAGGAAAGGCTGAGAATCTGCTTGTTGTTTAGTCCATGAGGCTACATGTTTCAACTTGCCAGGATGAATGAGGGCAAGTGGGCAAACCCCAAAACTTACTCTTCCATGTCCTTTTATGTGGGCTATCACTAGAAAGTGTGACCCAGGTTTAGGTTGGCTCGTCTCATCTCTAATGATCCAATCAAGAAAATCCCTCAGAGGTGTGCCCAGCTCTTTGTGGTTTTATTGTTGTTATATTTTATTTTGTTTTTCTAAGACAGGATTTCTCTGTATAGCTCTGGCTATCCTGGAATGTGCTCTGTAGACTAGGCTGGCCTTGAACTCATATCAATCTGCCTGCCTCTGCTTCCCAAGTGCTGGGATTAAAAGCACATGTACCACGTACAGCCTGCTTTTGTTTTAGTAGATTCAAGATGTAGTCAGGTTGACAACTAAGATTATCCATTACACACTTCTTAAGTTTAATAGTTTTAGTTTGGGGGTTAGAATAAGAGATATATGCCTCTTTTTTTTTTTTCAATTGAACAAAACCAGTATATGGTTGTTAATGAGCCTAGTTTCAACATCATGTCTCACAGAATAGGGGCTCATAAGGAGATTAAGAGAGAGATGAGGGAACAGTATGTTAGATTTTACAACACATATTTATTATGTTCATTGACTTATGTGGGTATAACTCAATGGCTCCCCCAAAGAATTATGTATTAGAGATCAGACTGCATTACTATAAGGTATAATAATAATGAAAATAATGCCAAGTATTATGAGACCAAAAAATGTGACCAAAAAATGAAACTGGATATAGAAACATACACTTGTAATCCCAGCATTCAGGTTGATGCAGGAGATTCACAAGTCTAAGGTCAGCTTGGGCTTTTCCTTAGTTACTCTTCTATTGCTATGATACGACACTATGACCAAGACAGCTTATACAAGAAAGTCTATTGGGGGCTTATAGTTTCAAAATATTAAAAGTCCACGACCGGGCTGGTGAGATGGCTCAGCGGGTAAGAGCACTGACTGCTCTTCCAAAGGTCGTGAGTTCAAATCCCAGCAACCACATGGTGGCTCACAACCACCCATGAGATATGACACTCTCTTCTGGTGCCTCTGAAGACAGCTACGGTGTACAGAGGTCCTAAAAAGTCAATTCCCAACAACCAGATAAAGGCTCACAACTATCTCTACAGCTACAGTGTGTACTCATACATAAAATAAATAAATAAATCTTAAAAAAAAAAAAATCCACAACCATCTTGGTGGGGAACATGGCAGCAGGCAGACAGACATGACACAGGAGCATGCAGAGAGCTCACATCTTAAGGCACAAGCACAAAACAAAGACAGACACACTGGGAGGGAAAGAGTCATTTTAAACCTCAAAGCCTGCTCCCAGTGACACACTTTTTCCCAACAAAGCCACACCTCCTGATGATCCTTCCCAAGCAGTTCTAACTGGGAATAAAGTATTCAGATGTATGAGTCTGTGGGTCCCATTCCTCTTCAGACTTCATAGTGAAACCCTGTCACAAGAAAACCAAAACAACCAATCAAAATGAAGCATGAAGCAAGCATGTTCTGTTGGAACTGTGGTGCCAGTAGGCTTGCTGTAGAGAGGGCTGCCCACAGTTACAAAAATCTCTACAGGTATGCCTGTAGAAATTTATTTTGGCTCATGCTTCTAGAGAGAGAAGTCTGAAATCCTCTGTGTCTTAGCATGATGAAAAGCAGGGGAAGCTGGAGCAGGCAGAAGAGAAACCCTGAGGGAGAGCTTCACTGTCTAAGAACCCACTCTTGTGTTCACTCAGACAGACCCATCACAGTAAGAACAGATTCCCACGGTAATGCCATTTATCCCTTTAGTGTCGCAACCACTTCTTAACACTGCGCGCACGCGCGCGCGCACACACACACACACACACACACACACACCCCAATACTGCCACAATGGCCATCAAATTTCAAGAAGAGTTTCAGACAGGATAAGTGGCATTCAAGCTACAGCGACTTTCCTGTACTCCCAGCTCTGTTTAACCATTTCTTGAAGAGCAACTGCTTTCTTGTTTCTTACTGCTTGTTCTGCTGTTGCAGTCATTTCTTAGCAAGTTAATCTCAGCACTTGTGTGACTCACATTTAAGATTCTTGTCTCTTAGGTCTCAGAGTCCTTCTATGCCTTGTCTCTAGAGTCTTGAGTTAATTATTCCCCAACCTTCTAATTATTTTATGCCAAACACTAGTTTTGATACTTATTTTTGGTGCCTTATCCTTGTTAAAATTCCTTTCAATGTAGTATATTTCTTAGTTGATGAGTTTATATTACCCCATCTTTATTTTTCTAAGTCCATGGTTTACATGAGGGTTTATTCTTGATGTTAAATGGTCTATTGACTTTGACAAATGTCTAATGGTTTGTGTCTGTGATTGTAGTATAGATAGAATACTTTCATTGCTCTACAAGTACTCTTTGTCTATTTATCCTATTTCCTTTCAACCTGTAGTAATCACTGTTTTTTTTAAACAATAAAAAAAGTGTTTAAAAATTTTTTTGAATTGTTTAAAAAAAGCTTTGCATTTTCTAGGATGTAATATAGTAGCTAAACAGTTTACAACCTTTCAGTTGTACTCTCTCACATAATAATATGCATTTAAGCTTCTTTCACATCTTTTAATGATTTAGTGACTCATTTCTTTTTAGTGTTGAATAATAATATTCTGTCATCTGTCCCACAATTTATTTATCCATTCTACCAAAATTCTACCAAATGCCAAAGGGTATTTTGGTTTCTTCTATATGTTAGCAATTATGAGTAAAGCTGCTGTAAACATACATACACATTTTTGTGTGAATATGTTTATGCATGCATGTGCATAGATGTGTGTACCCACATGTGTTCACATACAGGCCAAAGGTCAACCTTGGGTGTCATGCTTAGGCTCTGTTTACCTTCTCTGTTGAGACTGGCCCAGAATTCACCTATTAGGGTAAGACTGACCGTCCAGGGAGCTCAGGAATCAGTGTTTGCACCTCCCCGGCATTTGGGATTTCAAGCATGTACCATCATGGCTGGCTTTTTAATGTGGGTTCTGGGAATCAAACTCAGGTTCTCATGCTTGCATGGCGAACTACTTCACTTCCCAGCTTCCAAGTGTTTGTCTCAACAAACAGGATCTTGGTAAGTTGTCTAGACTGGCTTCACAGTCACTGTGCAGCCTAAGCTGGCCCTGACTCCTGATTTCCAGTCCCAGTCTTCTGACTGCTGGGGGATAGCTTGTGCTACCATGCCACGCTTGTGCAGA
>JADRCD010180059.1:0-20902 GCA_019843815.1 Montemys delectorum
AAAGAGATTAACAATCTAGGAAAAGATACAAAATTGAAAAACTGACCTCAAAACCAACTTGACACCATTTCCTAAGATGAGTCATGTCCAATTATTGTATAAGTTACAACCACAATATTCCTATCACTTTATTCTTTATTTGAAAGGAAGATATTCTCTACATATCTGAGTAACACCAGTAAAGTAACAAGAAAATAAAAAGATAATTCATAATATTAAGTGATATGGGAAAATCCACTTATGTCTTCATGCTATAGAAAATTATCAAGATCAAAAAAAGTCTCCAGATTTTCATTTTGTTCTGTTTTGTTCTAGGCTTATTTATTTTAAAGTAACTGCTGAGATCAAATCTTTATGCTTAGTGAAAAGTCAAATTGATAGTTTCATATTAATTAACTGATAAATAAAATTTTCTATAATATATATGAATGCAGTTGTTCAAGTTTACTCACATAAATATGTGTGCATATATTCTTATAAACTTAGTTTTTGCTTAGAACTAGTATAAGTTAAGTAACCAAGATTGTGATACGTAGAGCACCATAGACATATGACTGACTTGCCTCTCCCTGATTTTTGCTTGATTCTTCTGTGATGTTTTTTAAAGATCCCCTAGCCATTCGTTTTGTTCCTTACCTAGTGCTATTGCAACAGCAAGTGTTGGCCAAAGATAACTTCAGTTGCTGGTATGTGATAAACAACTCATGAGGGGTATAGACTACAGTAATTATCTCACATTGGCTATGGACCTTGCAGTAGTACTTTTTTGTGTAAATATGAGATTTTTGGGGGTGGTATGACTTCTAAATTTTAATCAAAAAAATTACAGTGTAAGGAAATGATCTGTAACACAGATGTAATGAAAAGCCAATTCTGTAGCATTTTCTCTGTTGCATTATTGACCTAGAATCTTCTGTGCCATGTGTTAATTACTGTTGGTGCAAATGGTGACCAAGATAGTATGACAAGAGTTGATGCTGCAGTCTCCTTATGAATAAGAAAGCATTTAAAAAAAAAAAGAAAGAAATACCTTAAGAGTTAGAAGCTTTTCAAGCACTTATAACTGATAATCTATAATTTTTCTCAAGTTCATAATATGCTATCATGCTCATAAATATAACTAAATGGTTATTTAACTCGTTAATGAACAAGTCGAAAATGGTCAAACTAGTGTTATGAAGAAGTATAAGACAAGAGCTATAAGGATGTGCATGAAATACTGCTGACAAAGATGGCCGGCTTTGATACTTGATGGGTGATAGACATTCTTGGGATGTGATTTTCCTGTCTGCTGCCCAATCACATGATTCTGAATTGACTGTAGTTCCAGTAAGAAATGCGACTTCAGGAGGGTTACAAGGATCCTCGTGCATCTTAGACTATACATTATGAATAGTATTAGCTCCTGACATCAATGCTGAAATGTTGACAACATTAATAAAAACCAATTTAGAAACTCACCTGATCCAAAGGTAGTTTGGGTATTTCTGAATAGTCTCTTATCAATTTCACTCTGTATCATTTTCTTTGAAAGTAATTTCTTTAACAGCAGCAGTCTTGTAAAGAAAACCAATTCATTACCTAAGTGTTGAAGGTTTAATGCTCAGAAATTAATTGAAGAATCTGATAAGTCAAAATTAATTCACTTTAACATTGACTGAATACTTTTATCCTGCAAAGGAAAGTGGAAATAGATACTTAAGTGATTAAAATCTGACTTTCTTTTGATAAACAAGACTTAATTCTAGAAATGTAACTGAGAAGGAATACATTTCTAAACTTACATTTGAAGGGTTCTCATATGCTCAGTTGACCTGCTATTGGATGCACATTGAACGACTTTATGAGGTCCCATAGTGCTTCAAAATAATTTAATTATGTACCTATGTTGAAGGACAATTTTAAAACAAAAAGCTGAGCAGCTAAATCAATCTACTTATTCTTACACTATGGGTCACAGATACATGAAACTAGTTAAAAGACAGTTTTCCTTCAGGGAGCAATTGCGTGTGCTCTGCCCTTAAAGTGAAATCTGACAAAAGGCCATTTAGTAAATGAGATTGTTTTCTGAAGTGTCCTTTAAATACGCTTAAGAAAGTATCATGCCTTATGATGAGTGGCAAGCTGGGTGAAATATCTTATGGAGTATGGTTTTCTGAAAAGATTTTGTAACTCATGTTCAAGATAGATTTATTCTTCTCACTAAAATATAAAAGGCTCCCCAGCAGTTTCTATTCCTCGAGAGAATTACAAGTTATTGGTACCTTGCATTTTTTATATTGAACTTGAAGCTTGTTTGCCTGTTGGATTTGACCTTGAAATATGAGCAAATAAACCTAAAGCAATAAAATATTGTTTAATCTTAACTGTTTTATTACTTTTATTTCCCCCTTTTAAACAAAGACATACAGATTTCTACTGTGGAGGCAAAATTTAAAAGTGATTAAAAAGGGGGAAACAAAGAAAAGTTATTATGCTTTTTCTCAAAAGGGGGGTCAGTTTAAAAACACGTCTGCTAGTAATATGAAGGCCAAAATCACTAAATTTCTTTTTGACAAAAGAAATGAAAAAACAGTAGAGCATTGTCAAGTTGTTCAGGAAACTGAGGCAGGAGGATTGCAAGATTGAGACCAGTATGCGTGACATAATGAGATTTTGTCTAAAAAAATAAAATAAAAGCTATAGCAAACCAAGAGCAGGAATTCTCCTCTGTTCTTAATATCCATCATTGAAAACTTTGCACAAGGCTTGTTTTATAAGGAATTTCCTTTCCATTCCCTGTTAAAGAGAATGCTCATTGTTTTAATTATAGCGAAGGAAAAAGCAGAAAAACAGTTTTAATGCTTTGAGAGTTCTTTCCTCCTGATATGTGATTAGTTAACCTAAACCCATTTCCTGTTACCATTGGTGAAAGTTCAGCTTGGGACATGAAAGGGAAGCCCAAGCTGATGGCATCCTGCCACTCATCTGGGCCACATTTTAGCCCTTAAAGTGACCAGAGGTACTCAGCAATTCAACTTAGAAACAGTTGTTTATCTTTGGATCCAAGATGTTGTGTTTTTACAGTAGAAATGATTAGAATTCTCACTAAATGAAGATTATAGTATACCTAGTGAGGCTCAAAGGTTTGCTGTGTTAGTAAGTAACTAATCTTTTTTTTTTAATTGATATTTTCTTTATTTACATGTCATATGATTTCTCCTTTCCCAGTTTCCCCTCAAAAAAAAAAAAAAAAGAAAAACAAAAGCAAAACAAAACAAAAAACAAGAACAAACCCGTTGCCTCCCCCCTCCTCCTGCTTGCCACCCTACCCTCTCCCATCACCTCCTGACCCAACCCCAAGAGGAAACAAAATGGCAACTCCAAGGTTACAAGGATGTTTCCTATTTTGTTCAAAGGTATATATGACTAATGAAGGGAAGGAGAAAGAAACAGAGGAGAAGAACCCTGAAAAAGAAGAGAAAGTTTTTTTTTTATTTTTTTATTATTAAATTAAATGATTTCCATGTATTTTATTTATGTATATTTTTAACAGATTTGGGGCTGGTATATATTTCAGGTTTTTTTAATTAGGTATTTTCTTTATTTACATGTAAATTTCTCCTTTCCCAGTTTCCCCTCCAAAAAACAAACAAACAAACAAACAAAAACAACAAGAACAAACCCCTGTTGCCTCCCCCCTCCCCATGCCTGCCACCCCACCCTCTCCCACTTATTGGCCCTGGCATTCCCCTACACTGGGGCACAGAACCTTCACTGGGCCAAGGTCCTCTCCTTCTATTGATGATTGAATTTGCAATCCTCTACTATACACATGCTGCCAGAACAATCAGTCCCACCATGTATAGTCCTTGGTTAGTGGTTGGGTCCCTGGGAGCTCTGAGGGTACTAGTTAGTTCATATTGTTGTTTGCCCTAAGGGGCTGCAAACCCTTCAGCTCCATAAATCCTTTCTCTAACTCCTTCATTGGTGACCATGTACTCAGTTCAATGGATGGCTGTGAGCCTCTATATCTGTATTAGTCAGGTATTATCAGAGCCTCTCAGGAGATAGCTATATTTAGAAAGCAAGATACAGAAAAGGAAGGTTTGGTTGGTTTGTTTATTTGTTTCTTTGTTTCTTTGTTTCTTTGTTTTTCCCCTACCAAAACCATGGCCCCTTACTCCTTCAATCCCTGTATCTTTCTAAGAATATCATGACATGAGTGCTTGTTGACCATACAGATGAAGTAACCCTGGTGCAACTTGTACTAAAGGACTTAATTTGAAACCAGCAAATGTTCCTCATTGAGTTATAATGAGAATAAAAATTCCTGAGTAGGAATGAGTTAGCTACAGTGCTTGACAGAGGATAGACCTTCATAAAAGTGAATTTGCCTTCCTGGGACAAGTATTCATTAACAGGCTTCTCTGTTTATATTTTGGACATTAAGTTTTTTAATCCTGTAATTATATCTTAAACACTTATGGCACATAAATGCAATTTTCTTTCTCTGTAACTCCACCCTTCTAGAGAATGTTTTATTATATTTTATCATTTTTAAAGCAAATGATGGAGGAATGTTAAAAAAGCATCTGAAATACACATTACATCATTTAATGCCCTGCTACCAATTCAACTTCATTAAAGTTGAATGCAGTTCAATTAGAGTATTATGTTTACAACATTGTTTTCACAAGCGTGGCTCCTGAGGATGCTCCTCACTAATTAAATATGCTTGCTCTAGTCATGCATTCTTGCCCAAACTGTGCAAAACGAAGTCCTCGCTGATATCCTGCCATTATTATCTAGAGTAGCTCTCATTTCCATAGAAGGAATAAAGATACTCTCAAATATAAAGTTCTGCGTGTGGGAATAGAATGTGCAGGTCATGATGGAATCTTTGCCATTCCTTGCTAAAAGGGTTTTTAGCAAGAAACGTTTTGGAGTACTGCTAATTTGTTATTGGCTTCTAGGAAAAGGTAAAGTGGGTTTCAATAAATTACAATTGATTAGCAGTTGTTTATGTATAAAAACATATATTTAGTATAATTTTCAAAAATTCTTTATACATAAAGATTATAATTGTTTAGTATTTGTTTACACACTTTATTACAGACATAATCAAACACACACATATATATCTAAGCAATTAAAAATTATTTTCAGAGAATGTAATTTTTTTCCTTTTAAAGTCTACTTTAGTATTTATTTATTTCATTTTATGTATGTAAGACTTTTGATGCATGTATGTATGTGTACCATGTGTATGTCTCATCCATGTGGAGGCCAGATAAAAGCAATAGATTCTCTGAACTGGAGTTACAGAGAGTTATGGGCCACCCTGTTGATTCTGGGAACCTAATCCAGCTCTTCTTCAAAAGTAGTTAGAACTCTGAACCACTGAGCTGTCATTCCAATGCCCTCCTAAGGAACAAACACATAATATTTTAACATATAAAGCTACTAGCTTAATATTTTGTTAATTTAGAATTTTAATCATGTTAATCATCATTTAATGTTGGTTGAGACTGGATTTGGCAAGTGGATGTTGAAAACATTTGAATTCCTCTCTGATGGTTTGGAGCATAACTTCAAGAGTGCTGAAAAAGAATAAAAATGTCTACACTAGCTACCTAGAGCATGGTATGTGAGCCTATACCATTCCTTCTACAGGTCTACACGTTTGCTGGATTTATGGACAACACTTCAGAAGAAAGAGAGTGACCCCTTTATTTTTATAAACCAACCCCTAGTCATCTGATGTAAAGTCACTGGAGACGAAGTTTTGTTAGGAATGAACCAGATAGATGAGCGAATCTAGTTACTTAATTATACAAGAAAGGTGAAGTGACTTACCTAAGGTCTGTTAGAGCTAAAGTTATGCTTTAAATTCTAATTACTGTGCCCAAGAGAGCCATAAAACAAAAATACCTCTGACCCGGAAGCTCCTTGATCAAGGATAGATACTTCCTGAAATGCCTCTAAAGAAGTTTCTTTGACCCAACCATGCTGGATGGAATTGATCACATGTTGGTAGGAAGCAACATCAGGATACATGCTTGTCCCTGATTGGACCTGGTAGGAAATACATAGCTTTATGGGTTTGCCTTTATAAGCCTCTGCAAAATGTGACTCATTGCCTTTTTTTTTTTTTTTTTTTTTTTTTTTGGAAACACCAAAATGTACCTGGCCAGAGCCCATCATATTGGCTAGTAATTAATTAAATTTTCCTTCAAATTTGGCTCAAAGTCATTGTAGTAGACTTATTCTAGCCCGATAGGATTCAGAGGGCCTCGATGAGGAAGGAAGTTAGAACAAAATTTGGTGCCTCTTACAGGACAGTGATGTATTTAATCTTTCTTACTGTAATGTACATCAAAGGGGAGAGTGAAGATGCCCGGTGCACCTTCCCTCAGTTCATTCTACTTAAATTTAAATCCTTTTAAACAGTTCTTTACAGCTTTGTCTGTTAGCTAATTTTGCATCCCTGTGATGGATAACTGACCACAAAAAAACCTAATGTTAGAAAGAATTTATTTTGATAAAGGAGTTCAGAATATCGTGGTGGGCAGGTAGGGTTGTGCAGCTCCCCCGAGGGATGGCAGGAGTGGGGGTGATGCAGGACTTGGTGCACCAGGAAACAGTGAAGGGAACTTGCTGCCCTGCAGAGCTGTAACACTCAGTCTTACTCCTGATGGCCTACTTCAGGCGAGGCCTCCTACACCACGACCTTCTACAACATCATCCCGTGGTGGGGGCCGTGCCGAGGGCATGTTCCACCCAAAGCTGATTGCCTGCCATCTCTTGCAAAGTCTTTTTTGGTTGAAATATAGTTGCTAAATGATTGAATTCAGAATTATGTTTATTCATATTCTCCACTAAACAAAACAAAATAGGAAATTTGATTTTTTTCTGACAATAATTTCCATTTAGTTAGTTTTTGTTAAGATTTAAGAGAAATTAGACTGAAAGGATTTTATTTTTGTCTTTTAAAATATCAACTCGATTCTACAAATAAAAATAGGACACAATGTTTAAGTAATAACACAAGTTGCTTATGTATCAATGTACCTGTTGATTATTTAACTTTATATATTAAATTGTAGTTATAAAAAATGGTTATATGAGAATCAAATTAGAATCTCGGCTCTCATGTTCTTGGTCAGTGTCAGCAAATGCAGTACAAATGTTTATAAAGTAAGTGCTTTTCAAGTAGTCTCAATTTTCAGAACAAGGATACTCCTCAAAAGTTTGCTAATTAAAAGTAACATTCATGTTATTCTAGTCTGAATTTTATTTCAGCTTGTTTTTCTAACTTCATGTTACATAAGGAGCTTAATTTGATGACAGAGTAGTTTAGAGATCTTGTTGACAAGTTGTATTCACATGCTTTCATGCTATTGAAACTCCAATGGTGGGGTGTGCGCGTGCGTGTGTGCGTGTGTGTGCGTGTGTGTGCGTGTGTGTGCCTGTGTGTGCGTGTGTGTGTGTGTGTGTGTGTGTGTGTAAAATATATGGCCCAAAACAAATATATTTGTTTTTTCTTCCACATATTCCTCTGCATTGCTTTTATTTATTTATTTTATTTTACAGCATTTAGACATAAACATTTATTAAGAACTTGGGAGAAGCCGGGCAGTGGTAGTGCACACCTTTAATTCCAGCACTTGGGAGGCAAAGGCAGGTGGATTTCTGAGTTCAAGGCCAGCCTGGTCTACAGAGTGAGTTCCAGGACAGCCAGGGCTACAATAGAGAAACCCTGTCTCGAAAAACCAAAAAAAAAAAAAAAAAAAAAAAAGAACTTGAAGAAGCGTTTCCCCCGCTTCATAACTGTGTAGTGGGAGGAGGTAACAGTTAGGGAGGCTCTGACCAGTCTCCCACGCCCCCTCCTCTGCTGCACCCTCCCTCCCTTCCCTCGTACTCTTCCATGCACAGGCTTTCTCCAAATTAAACTGTTCATCAACAACCTTTGAGGAGTTTTGGTTTTTGTTTTGTATTGTTTTTTCTTATAATACATATAATATCAATTGTCTTCTGTCAGCAAAAGGTTTTACAGTGGCTGAGAGCAGATATTTTGAAGCTACGTCAGCATCTTATAAACGAAGGCTAAGGTCAGTGCCGCCGCCTGCAAGAACGTTGTAAGAAAATGTCAGAAGCCACATTTGCCCCATTGCCAGTCTCCATTCAAGGAAATAACTCTGGCATTTTCACCACACAGATTATTTCTAATATCTTAGAAGAGGTGAATATGATTTTAAATAGAACATGCAGTTAGCACTGGTTTTCAACTTTGTGGGTGTTCAATGTTGCACTTAAGTCTGTGGCAGCTGAAAACTAGTAAATTGACTAACAGAAGGGCCTGAAGCATAGTTCTACAACTACTAAGGACAATAAAATGCAATAAAGTAACCTAAACCAAAGAGATGAAATGAATGTTTTGTGAATGTAAATGAATGTTCACAACACTATTGTCTAAAACACAACTGAACAGATATTAGGACAGTTTTAGTTGATGCTTATTTGCATTATTTTTTAAAAGAGGTCCAGGGATTAGGAAATTAATTTATTGCTTATATTACACTAAGGAAAGTCCTTGATTTAGTTACCTTTCTTTGATTTTAGGAAGACAAAGCCTCCATTTATTCTTTTTATCTACATAAAAAGAATAAATTAGTAGCATATACTGCTTTGTGAGTTACTCGGGCATCATTCAGTCATAAGACTTGCCTTTATTTCATCCACAACATTAACTGCTCTGCCAAATCCCTGTGATATGTGTGACCTTAACACAGAATGCAGATGAATAGAGTCTGGGTTTGTTTGTTTGTTTGTTTGTTTGTTTGTTTTTTATTAAATTAATGTATTTTTTACACTCCATATTTCATTCCCCACCTCACCCCCATCCACTCTCTAATTGCTCCACATCCCATACCTCCTCCCCACCCCCCAGTCTCCACGTGGATATCCCCACCTTCCCCCACCCCACCTGACCTCTAAACTCCCTGGGACCTCCAGTCTCTTGAGGGCTAGGTGCACCATCTCTGAATGAACACAAACCCTGAAGTCCTCTACTGTATGTGTGTTGGGGGCTTCATATCAGCTGGTGTATGCTGTTTGGTGGTCCAGTATTTGAGAGATCTCAGGGGTCCAGACTAATTGAGACTGCTGGTCCTCCTACAGGATCGCCCTTCTCAACTTCTTTCAGCCTTCACTAATTCAATAGGGGTCAACTATTTCCGTCCATTGGTTGGGTGCAAATATCTGCATCTAACTCTTTCAGCTGCTTGTTGGGTCTTTTGGAGGGCAGTCGTGCTAGGTCCCTTTTTGTGAGCACTCCATAGCCTCAGTCATAGTGTCAGGCCTTGGGACCTCCCCTTGAGCTGGATCCCACTTTGGGCCTGTAGCTGGATCTTCTTTTCCTCTGGCTCCTCTCTATTTTCATCCCTGTAGTTCTTTCAGACAGGAACAATTATGAGTCAGAGATGTGACTGTAGGATGGCGACCCCACGCCTCAATTGATGCTCTGTAAGTTCCCTCTCCCTACTGTCAGGCATTTTATCTAAGGTCCCTCCCTTTGATTCCTGAGAGTCTCTCACCTCCCAGCTCTCTGGTGCATTCTGGAGGTTCCCTTCTCCCAACCTCCTATTTCTGGAGGTTGCCTGTGTCCATTCTTTCTGCTGGCCCCCAGGGCTTCAGTCCTTTTCCCTCATCCAATACCAGATCAGGTTTCCCTCTGTCCCCCACATCCTCCCTGACCAGTTTCCCTCCCAGGTCCCTTGAATCTGTTTTTTGTTTGTTTGTTTGTTTGTTTGTTTGTTTTTTAAGACTCAGAATCTATCTAGCATCAATAACAAGAAAATGAAATGTTGACGTAGGAGGGACCTTAGTATCTTCTTTTTCAAAAACATTGGCAGAAAGTTTGACTCAGGTTAAAATCAAAATTGCTAACTAATATAGCCTGTTAAAGCATACTTAAATCATTTCCTTTTATATACTAATTAAATTTTATCTCTTTTCAAGTTGGTGGAAAAGCTAATGAGATTGGGTCAAATAGGAAAAAATCAAAATCAATGGAAAAAAAATCTCAGGAAAAATATAAACCAATGAAAATCTAGATTAAAAGGCAAGAAACAAATGAGGAGGTAGGTAAGCAAAACACATTGTAAGAAACTTTCAGAACACCAGTAAAAAATGTCAGTGGCAGAATTATAGTTTGAATTTTATTTTTAAAAAATCTACTTTATTGACAGTCTTTATCTCATGTTTAAAACTTTGGGTAAAATTTATACACATTTTACTAGAAACTATTTTGTTCCAATCTAAAATGAGAAGAGGTAGGGTCCTTGATGGAAGAGCTAGAGTAAGGACCCAAGGAGCTGAAGGGGTTTACAATCCATAGGAGGAACAACAATATGAACCAACCAGTACCCCTCAAAGCTCCCAGGGACTAAACCACCAACCGAAGAGTACACATGGAGGGAACCATGGCTCCAACTGCATATGTAGTAGAGGATGGCCTTGTCAGGCACCAATGCACTGAGATGCCCTTGGTCCTGTGATGCCTCAGTGTAGGGGAATGCCAGGACAGGGAAATGGGAGTGGGTGGGTTGATGAGCAGGGGGAGCAGGGTGGAATAGGGGATTTTCAGAGGGAAAACGAGGAAAATTTTCATTTGAAATGTAAATAAATGAAATATCTAATTAAAAAAAAAGATAGAAAATACAGAGGAAGTGTTAAGGGAAAGCATCCCTTCACCACAGAGATTGGGTGAAGCACCTCACCAGCCGAAGATCATGCGTTCTAGCTCAAGTAGTGTTACCAAAATTATCAGTTTCTGTGACCATCAGGACATAGATCCAATGTTCTTTTCACATAGAGATATGTCAGGTAAGAATGATAAATGATAATAAACCTTGCTTAAGGCCAACGTCTATGTATACGGCCTTTGTCCTCTCCCTGTTGTAAATCTGGACTTTCTAGGAATCCCATAAGACATCCCATTTATACTTTAAAGATGGTTTAAACCCTTTATGCAGCTCTTATGGATTACGCTTTTTCATATCAGGTTACAATTTTTTACAGGATACTCAAGCCGTCACCTCATAATGTCCTTCTTTTGAAAAGGGAAAGTGATCAGGGAGCATCTTAGGAGCACCCTAAACAATGAAATTCCAAAAGTGTCCAAGCTCCTGTGAGCCTTCAGCTAATTAATAGAAGTACAATGCTTCCTTGAGAAGCCCCACCCACGTTCTCTTCCTGATCTCTCTATGAATTCATGGTGTTTGAATCTATGTTAAATTCTCCACTTAACAAACTCTAATTCAACCTCCAACTGTTTCTTTCATCTGATAGTTTTCCTTGCAGGGAAGAATTCAACTTCACTCTAGTGACCTCCTGCCAGTGGGAAGGCAGAGAGAAAAAAACATAAGTGAAGTTTTCATTTTTTCATATAAATGATACATTTTGATTGTACTGAAGTATTTATTGAAGTTCCCTTCATAAAAAAAAAAACATTTATTTTGTTTTGGAATGCTACATAATTCATCTTAAAAATGTTGATTTAAAAATGTGTCATATTTAGATGGGTACAAATTTCTGGTGCTTTTGTAAGAAGAGAATGCTAAAACTGATTTTATTTAGGGAAAACTCCATTAATAATGTTGATTCCATGCTAAAATGAATTATAAAATTGGTTGTAGGAATAACATGCTCCCTGTTCCTGAAAAGAACAATTATATATTTTTACAATTTCTACATCAAAGAGAATTTTTTGAACTGACATTTATCACAGGTCTACTAATACATTTGGAGAAGTTTTAAAAATCAGAAATGATTTTCTTACTTTGTGTTAGGCTCTCAGATGTAGGAGTTCAAGAATGAAACCAAGGAAGAGTCACCTTTTGGGTATAGGATTGAGGAGTCATTACTGCTGCAGAAAGAGAGCATGGTGTGGTCCTGGGGAGAGTTCAGTTCTATGAAGTAGAGCGAAACTTCTTCTTCGGTGTTTTAGAGGAAATGTGAGATCGCATGCCAGGCTGTTGAGTAGCCTACAGTACGTGCTTTCAGTCAGTTTGGCTCTAACTCCTAGGTGGTAGAAGCAAGAACAATGGTAGACCTTTCAGTGAATAGGCATCCATCATATGGCACATAAAACCCATAGCTCTGATTGCTTAGAGCTAGCTTTGACTGGCCTGGGTTGATAAAGTTCTTACCTTTGGAGAAGTAAAAATTGTAGTCACTTAGGGTAATGGTCATTTTCCTAAAGCCTAGTGTCCCATGGTCACAATGTGCTGCTGGTCATTTATTTTTGCACCAACTACGAGAATAAATAGAGGAAGAATCAGGGTGGGGTGAGCATGATCTGGGTACTCTTAGCTAAATGTAGAGAAATTTTAATCCAGTAACATGCCTGTTCTGACTAGGGGTCATATGTCTTCTAGGTCTTTGTGATCTGGCTAGAATATAGACACACCGTTTGAACACACCTTTAATCCCTCTGAGTGGAAGACATATACTCCCTTCATGCAAACCATTAATTCCAAACAATGAAAGTAAGTTTAATTTATAGAAAGAAGCAAGCAGTGATTTTTGAAAGTGATGTCTAATTGAGAGGCAGACAAAGTGATGAGTCAGAAAAAGATTTGACAGAATGAGTCAAAGACAGGATGTTGCCAACTAACACAAGAACAGCACAGGAAAAAGAGGCTACCTAAGAGAACAGCACAGGAGAGAGAGGAAGTACAGAGGAGGTTGGGGAGTAGTTTGATCAGGTTTACAGAGGCAGGATTTAGGTGAACACAGAACAAGCCAGGGAATGACAAGCAGCCAGAAGATTAGAGTAGATTGCCATAGCTACTTTGAGGCCAAGCGGAGTAATTCAGTAAGAAGCCAGTTTAAATCAAACAGCTTGGAGAGGAATTTGGGACAGAATAGCTAAGTTGAACCAGCCAGTCAGAGTTCAAAATACACTAGAGAGGGTAAGTTTATCCAGCAGTAAACCTCTGAGATGACAATTACATCTGACAAATAAGTTACATTTAAAATTAAATCTAATTCTTGATTTATAAAAATTACATACAAAGAATAATAGTTTAGCCTTTTCTTTGTATATATTAAGAAAATATAGCATACTAGCTGGTTTAAGATTAACTATACAGAAAAACAACTTTCTTTAGTACTTTATGAATGGAAGTGGCAGACACACAGAATGGTGCAAAGTGATCTTTGCACTAGAAATTGCTTTTTCAGATTTATTGATTATTATTCTGTTGTTATGACCCAATACCTGACAAGAAGCAGCTTAAGGGAAGAAGGCTTTGTTGTGGCTTACAGTTTGAGGGATAGTCTGTCATGATCAGGATGTCATGGTAGTAGGAGAGTGAGGGAGGTGGCTACATTGATAGAAAGGAGAACACACCTATATGGGATATTTATTAGACTTTCTAGTGAGGTGTGGTCCATATAGTCCAAAATTGACTGTCTCACACTGGAGATGCAGTTGAGACAGCCTATGTTGTTCAGTCTATGGAGCTGGATGTCTCAGCAGTCTCCATGTGGTACGGAAGGTCTAGAGGATTCCTGGAAAGTTGTTAGTTTTCAGTATAGATTGGAACCACAAAAAAGCTAATTTAACTAATGACTAAAGATTTCTAAGCAGTAGAATAGATAGAATTCCAGATATAGTCAAGTTGAAAAATCAATGTTTACCATCACAAGTAGTGTCAAATAAAAAGCATTAAAAAAGTACTGTGAAAAAATTAAGGACTATTATTTCCACGTTCTTCCCTCATCTGATGTAACTGGTTCTTGTGTTTAGTGAATATTTAATATTCATTTTAAGCTTTACCTCATCTTGGTTTTTTTCACTTCTAACACATGAAAAATTCTTCAATTATTGATACACATTGCAACAAAAAACAGGTACTGCAAACTGTCAAGCTTCAACTAAGTAGAGTAAAAGTCTATAAGACTCTGTCTCAAGTTGGGCATGGTGGTACACACCTGCAGAGGCAGGCAGATCTTTGTGAGTTCAAAGCTAGCATGGTATACAAAGCAGATTCTATCTTTGATAGTACAGGGTGACATAGAGAAACCCTGTAGTAAACTCATCCCCCCAACAAACTGTCTAATGTGCACTCTAGTTGAAAATACACACATTAAACTAGGCAAGGAACTAATTTACCTTGTTTTCCTAGACTTTAAGCTCCATCTAATAGAAAAATATTAGTTATCTTACTTCCCTTATATATAATACTCTATTATTCCCAACCAGAATAATAACAACAAAAATCATTCAAGATGCTATAGAAATTTGTGTACATGTTAATGGAAAAGAAATTAGCATTATTGTATATAATTAAGTTTGATGATCATAAGACCCATGTGGGCTCTGAACATGAGGGAGAGTTCAACAATTCAACTTGTTTTATTTCAAAATGCCAACGAAAACTAAAGTCTAGGTGAGTATCTATTAGACAAGGGAAATGTCATAGTGCATGTCATTAATATTCCTCCTAAATTCATGACTTTTTTTATTAAAATAGTGACAATAAACATGACTATTTTCCGTATGAACTTTGGGATCTTTTATGGCAGGAATTCAGATGTGCTTCAGGTTCACTTGTCATTGGTGCTGGTTGTAGAATGGAGAATGATCACTTGACCTTTAATTCTTCCAAGATGCAGGCCTACAACCAGAATAACCTTTTATGATCAACATTATTGGGCACTGACTGAAGATAAACATCCAACCAAATCAGGAGCATATCTTTATCTGATTTATTTTACAAGAAATACAGACCTCTCCAGCCACCTTGGATACTTTTACATATTATCTAATTACTAAATTCTTGATCGTACAGTCTTTCACTGCAATAATTAAATGTTTGTCGGCATTTATTTTTTAACTCACTAATTTTATCATTTGATTTAACATTTTGGGTCCTTGTTTATTCTATAATGAATGCCAAGTTTTATTACTTAATTTTAGCACTCCCCATGAGATTTACTTCTTAGTAATAAATACACTCTTTCCATATCAGCATAGATTTCGTCTCACAAGAAATGCTTCAGACTTCAAAGCACACAATTCCAGACACCAAGCATGACTTAGGTAAGTCTCTTCACATTTTTGAAACAGTTTATTGTTACCACTAAAATCATAATAAAATATAACTTACAGAAGTATTATTAGTAAGAAACACAGTAAAACACCTTGTATAGTGCTTGACATATATTAAGTTTTTTAGGAAAGTTAGATTGTCTTTCACCCCACATAATCCATACTAACTCTCATACCACCAAAAAAACATAGAATTTTTCCCATTGAATATGACTTTTATCTGGTACCCTAAAAAAATTTATGATCAATTTCATTGCCTTTTTAACAGTTAATCTACTGGTAAAAACAAAAGTTTTCTTTGCTATATATGAAAAATACATCTCTATGTTATCTTGAACATATAGTGTATTAGAATAAAAATCAGGGGTACTGATCAGGGAAAAGAGCTTTTTGTCTTTGTTCTGAACCATAGTACTGCTATGATAGTGGTGACCAGGTTAAGCAGAACCTCTTTGATAACCAGAAATATTATGACATTTCAGTTCTGCCTGTAATCATTTTTTTCTTTAAGATTCAGAAAAAAAAAAACCCTCAGCTTCATAATTTTCCCATTGTTCTTTGCTTTGGTGTTCCTGTACATGTTCTTGATTCCTATACCTTAAGGTGAGATGGATGTAGCATCTTCAGGAGAGCTTGGAGTGATCTAAGGTCCCCTATTGCTTCCTAGCAACAAATAAACTTGGTAGTCATCCCAATCTATACCAAGTAGATGGAGTCATAACTTCATTCTAGCTTTAAGGATCTTTAAAGACCACAGCATGGGATTTTTAGAGTTCCTACTTTACAGTAGATTCCTCTGCTCATCTTCTGGTCTCATCCATCAGTGTTGACTTTGGTAGGTTGACATTCTCTTCGGTAGGTTAACACAAAGTTAATTTAACTTCATCACAGACTAGCAAACATTTAGCCCACATGCTACTTGACAATTTTTATATAAGTATTTAATTAAAATAATGGCTTTCTGACTCTCAGGAGAACTATAAAAATTAGAGCCCCATTTATAATCCACACTGACCCCGTCCAGTGAAACAATCATATCTATAAGAGTTGGACAAGTTAAGGTAAGTAACTTTCATTAACTTTGAATGTGAATTCATTTGATTTTCTGTACTTTCTCAAAGTTTAGATAAAGAAATTCACATAAGCATAACTTGTTGATGGCTATAATAAACACAGCTATAGACTAATTTGGAAGCATCAAGATAGAAAATGGCTTTAGAATTTCCTAGCTACAAACATCTCCTTTCAAATGAGGTGACTATAACTTTGTTCTGGAAAGCTTTTGGAGTCATATCTCTTAGTAGTTAGCAGCATATATTGGCCTATCAAACCCCCAAATTTCAAATTCCTTGATTCTTTTTTCCCCTTATTTTTGCCCCAAATCCCTTGTTTACCAACTGATATTTTGTCTTTCTCCTACGCTTTTCTGAAGCTAACAGTAGAAGGTAACAACATTGTAATTTCATATGATATTTTTTCAGATAATCTTACTCATCTGCTCAAAACAAATCATTTCATTTTCAGTGTAAGCTATTCTTCTCTATTCTCTAAACTGATTGTTGAGATAATATATGTATATGTATATATATATATATATATTGATTTTCTTGTAATTAGTTATATATCAATTTCTGAAATAAATATACATTAAAATGTCCTTTAACTACAACAAAATTGTTTGTGAAATGGTTTATATTTTTCTGCCTGTCTATTATCAAGGCAAGATTTCAACATTTTTCTCCTTGTACTGAAACTTTGTTCCTGGGAGAACCCCAGTTGTTCTAATCCTGTGCAAGACCCAATTCACAAGTAACCAGAGGATGAGGAAGCTAGTGTTGTTTGAAGGCACTGAATGTCATTGAAAATGACTGAAAGTGATCTATACATATGAACATGTAGTGAAAATAGTGCCATTCGATGCTATCGTCATTTATCAAGTGAGCCAGTCATTATATAGAGTTAAAAATCTACCACATAACACTCAAAGATTGTCTGGACAGCATATGCCCCTAAACCTCACCACAACTAACCACAAGGGCATTTTTTAAAGGTCCAGAATCTAGTGGCCTCATAAGGCTCCTTTGTGTTATGTTTGTCTAAAATTTTGCACCATCTTTCATTTCTTATGTGTTCTAATGGTGAACCAGTTTCTCTGGTTGGTTTTGAAAGGAAATAAATAATGAACTCTCAACAGGACAAGTTCTGGGAATTAAGACAACAGACTCAGTGGAGGGAGATGCACAGGCGTCCATCTTCTTAATGGCCTGGCCAGTGCACAGTAGAGATCTGGGGTGGAGGAGACGACCCTTGATCTCTGCAAGAGACTTCCTCTCTCAAAATAAATAAATAAATAAATAAATAAATAAACAAACAAACAAATTTGTGCTGTGAATGATTTTCGTGCAGTCAGAGGTGAATTTCCTACAGCTTGTGAAAGAATTTTAAATCCTCTGAAGCTTTCTCCACTCAGTGGAGTGGTTTGGCTGACAAATTAGATGAGAGAGTTCTGAACTTTTCAGAGAGTCGGCATTCATTTTTGTAAGCCCCAGAAGGCAGACTTACTATGGCTCCTGTTGTTAGGAGGGTAGATCACACAGGAGGGAAAACTGCACTGATCACCAGTGTCTGTCAGTGAGACTGTAGCCAAGTTCTGCTTAAGGATCATGCTTTCACAGAAAGTGAGGGCAGGAAAAGGGTCATCCAGTACTCCATTTCTGTTTTGATCTCCCTAAAGTCAATTCTTCAAGGAGTTAAGCAAGGGCATTAGTGATTGTACGTATGCCTCAAACACATAGTGCCTGTGACCGGAGAGCCACATCTGTCGAGTACGAGGCACGATCGGCACATTTGAAAACCTTGCTGATTTCTAAGCTTCTGGTTAAGCTGCCTGGGTAGATTTGCTGTTATGTCATTCTGTGATTTCAATTCTCATTTCTCCAGGGGCTGATCAGTTCAAAACTTACTATGTTTACTGACATTTTGGATGCTTTAATTTCTTCTTTGGTATTGTGGTCATTTTTGCATCGTGTACATTGTGGGTTTTATTTTATTATAGCTAGCAGTATATCTTATACTATTCTTTTATAAAAAAACTATTTTATTTTCAATGATTATAAACACAATACTTGTTTTATTTCTCTTTGGTCAGTGTTTCTTTTCTCCCTTTTTTTTTTAAAAAAAATGTTTTCTAATTCTGTTCGAACTGAGGACATTTTCAATGCTCAATTCCTTTTGGCTCCCATATTAAGAGCCACAGTTCATCTTTCAGTTTCTGTCTAGGACCAGAGCTGATCCTGTGCCATAGCACTCCATACCCAAATATTATCTGAAGAGAGCTGGTCTCCCGGGAGTGCTGACAGACCTGTGAGCACAGGTAAGACCACCACTTCTCTTCAAATTTCTGGATCAAGAGAGACCCTCCCAGAGCCATCAGGACACAGGAATCAAGGAACAGCTGGAGACAGGATCCTGCTCGTTTCTATGTGCACCCCAGAGCTGACCCTGTACCACAGCTCTCCATATCTAAATTCCTCCCAGAGAGAGAACTGGTCTCCCAGGAGTGCTGGCACAGTGGGTTGCAAGAAGGACAAGCCACAGTCAGAGACTGCAAGACCAGAAAATACTAGAGATAACTAAATAGTGAGAGGCAAGCTCAAGCTATAAGCAAAAGGAGGGCCTAGATGTACAGGAATGTTAGCTAAACTTGAAGTACAAATGAAACAGTAAGCAATATTCCTCTGTAGGTTCGTATGGTTTGTGTACATTTCTGTTCTGACTTCCCTGGATGATAGACCTTTTCCTCCCTAGTGGATTTTGGTCAGTGTTTTATCATAGTGATAGAAAGAAACTAGAAATGTTTAATTTGTACTGTGTGAAAATTTCCTTATTAGACCAGAAGCTGCTATTTAAATGTAATCTTTGATTTCCCAATTTTAAGATTTCTTTTTATTATTAATAGTATAGCAACATACTCATCAGTGTATATTTTCTGTTCTATAGAGATATTAGACATACGTCCTAGTAGCTAAAGTAAGTTTTGAGGAGGATTACTGTAGCATGAACTCTCCTCTCCCTCTCTCTTACTCCTGTTTCTCTCCTTGAATTTCAGTGAAGTATAATTTAAGTCTAATTCCCTATATCTATTCATTTAATCTCTTTCATTTTAATATTTAAAATAGCTTTGTTCTTGTATTTTGTGTCATATGTCATCTTACTGTCTGTTTAATTGAGTCTCTTCTGCTTTGTCTACTTACAATTAAGGCCATTCATCTGATTCTTTTGTGGAAGACTTGATTGGTTGTTTTTTAAAGAATTCCCAGCATTCATTCAACTTCATCACAGTTGTTGTCAACCTACACTGAGAAAAAAATGTTTTCCCATTCCATTCTGCCTGTGGGGAAAAAAAAGTACCATTGTGAGTAGCAAGGAATTAACCCAGACACACTGGCACTAAGAGAAAGACCTAGTATTAGAACTCAGGTCAAACGTCCTCCAACATATTGCACAACTGTCTCTATATTCAACTATGTTACTTTCAGCCAGAGGCCACTAGGAATCCATCAGTGGTTAAAAAGATGACTGAATCCTTCCCTCAAGAATAAAGAGTGTAAAACACAGGGGTCAGTTTGAGGGATATGGGAGTCATGTGACTGGATTAGCACAGTGGCTGTGCCATTTACATGGTGGATTTAAGGAAGGACTTTCTGCAAGGCTTTCACTCTTAGCAAACTCTCAGAAAGTCTGCAGCATAGTATATACCTACGCAGGGGTTGAATAACCTTTGCTTCCTAGACAATGGCTAAATAATATGACCCGGTCGGTTTTTCAGAGAGGCGTTTTAGACTCTAGTAGGATGTATCATCCAAAAATAAGGCAGTAGTCAGAAAAGAGAGACAGTGCTGCAGAGAGGCCTGAAGTTGAATTAAACGGATTGGGAAATGGTAAACATCGGAACTCGCTGCTTTAAACAATAAGCTGGGGCCTAGCCAGATGGCTCAGTGTTTCAGAGCACTCGATGCTCTTCCAAAGAGTTCAAATCCCAGTACCATGTCAGGTGGCTCATGACTGCCTGTAACGGGAACCTCCAGAGGATATGACACTCACTTTGGCTTTCATGGAGGCCTGCGCAAACATCTTTAAGAGCACTCAGTGTGGGCCTTGAATTGAACAAACTCTTTGACCGGAATTTAACAGTTTTATCAAAGTAGAATGATTATCTTTGAAGAAAAAAAAGCTATTGTAGCTTAGTCTTTATGGTAATGACAATTATTTATTGACAGAATCTTACAGATGGAATGGCAATGACCTTGACAGAAACATTTGGTTAATATGAGATCCATTTTTGCAAGGTTTTTGATAAATGTGCTATAGTCGTCCTATTAAAGTTTATTTACTTAGTGAAATATGTTGGGAAACAATTATTATATTTCACCAGAAATTCTAAAAGTGAATTACCAGTCCAGGAAACAAACTCAAGAGTAGTAGCTATACCCTGAGAAAAATATATATGCTTTGTTTTTCTTTCTTAGAAGTAGCCACATGAAGCTAAAAAAAATATTGTTAATACCATGGGAAATATATGACTGTCTTAGAAGACATCAACTAGGAATAATAGGCAAGCTTCCTAGGGTCAGGAAATAGTGTGGCTGAGTCAACCTAAGAAACTTCTAGGTGGTCCCTGGAACAGCTCAGTTTTGGGCTTGAAGATTGGATAAATATCTGTGATGGTTTGGACATTTTTGGCCCAAGGAATGGTATTTTAGGAGTCTTTGGACTAGGTGCGGCCTTGGTGGAGTAAGT
>JADRCD010180064.1:4876-17363 GCA_019843815.1 Montemys delectorum
CCCCCCCCCCCCCGTGCCCGTGTGTCTGTCCGTCTTATACATACACACACCCCACACAGTGAGCGTAGGAAACAGCAGACTCTTGGGTGCCTTCTCTGTTGAGCATTTCATGAGCTCATAGCAGAACCCACAGCCCTTTTCCTGTCTGAGCTTCTCATATTGGCTTTGTGGTTTTGAGACCAGACCCAGGTGTATGTTTGCGTTTCTCATGGTTTGTCTCAGTGGACAGGAGCCTGGGAGCAGCCTTCTCTGTCCGTGCTCCAGCACTCCCTCTTGTTCTGCCTCTGGCTCTGGGAGCTCAGCTGTAGGGCCGCACCGCACCGCTTTTTCTCCTCGGGTGTTTCAAGTCTCGTGAAAACTCTCCTGTAGTCTGATACTCGGGTTCTGATAAAAAAAAAAAAAAGCCTTGGATTTGGTTTCACTGCTGACCTAGAATCCTAAATCTCTCCAGAAGACCAGTTTCTCCCTGACCTGAGGGTTTTAGCTTAAGATAATCTGAGTCCCAAATTCATAACTCGGGCCATCTCTCTGCATCCTTCTTGTTTCATGATCAAGCAGCCTGCCCATGGTCTAGACATTGCTCCACAGTGACAGCCATATCTACATTGATCATGGGGAAGAACATGATGCTGATGCTGACCTCTCTTGATGACGCCCCACAAAGTCTCCAGGAAGGCTTGCTTCTGCTCCCACCACACAGATCGCTGCCTGCTGTGGGAGCCCTTTCTCTGGGGACACAGAAACAAGCCTCTACCTCCTGCTAGTGAGCCAACAAACGAAAGTACAGTTCAGTCAGCGTCCACCTTGGGGAACCAGTGAGTTCATTGAGCTCAGTTTAGAGGCATGGGTGACTCGGAGCAGCCGCCTCAGCGAAGATGTTGGCTTCCCTCCCTGTAGCTGCCCAGGTGAGTCCCCTCAGTCAGCTCTCCACATTCTATATATTTCAGCACTTTCGGAGACTGAGGCTTTGTACACTTAGGGCAGAATCACACAGAGCTGAGTGGGAGGTGCAAGCCAGAGAGGCCGAGATCTCAAGTGAGAATCCGTGCGAGGACTTTCCTGCCCCTCCTGTACCTCGTGAGAGAGTGTCCAGTCTTGAGGGTCCCTGGAGTAGTCAGAGCTGCTTTGATGAAAGCCACAGCTGTCATGCTTGAAGGAGGGTGCCCTGCACGTGCCCAGGCAGCGTGTGTCTTACTGCCCACACAAGCTGCAAGACTCATTTCTATCTTCTCCTTACAGACAAGATGTCAGCCAGCCTTGAGCCTCGTATAGGAAAGTCTGAAGTTAGGAGGAGCCCCAGCAGGACGTAGCCCCATCCACGTGAGGAAGTGTAACATGCTTGTGGCTGTGGGACCAGGGCATCCTTTGGAGATATGATCAGTGATCCCTTCATCTGTCCGTCTGTCCTTGGGGGATTCCCAAGACCTCCTGCAGATGCCTGGAATAATGTTTAATCCGCACAGTGGCTACAGTAAGAGATGGACATCAGCTTATGTAATAGATTGGCAGCTGATGTACCGTGGAGCTAGTAAAGTAAAGCAGGGTTTCCCTGAATAAGACCCTGCGCCAAGTCAACCTGAAAACTGAGCTGTCAGGTGCCTGTGGTGGATGACGCTGCCACATCTGCCTGGCTTAAATAGGCAACCCCTGAAGATAGTTTCCTACCTGAAGAAAAATAGAAACATAAATGCTACTCTGCCTTGAGCTCTGGGGAACCCCAGGGGTATTTGTTCAAAACATTGATGTTGTAATAGGAACAGAGTGGGTAGGAAAGGTGGCACAGTTTGGAAAACCAGGTTAGTGTTGAGTGTGTATGAGTGTACGTGACTGTAGTGTGTATATGTGTGTGAAAGTGTGTGTGAGTGAGTCTGAGTGTGTGTGAGTGTGTGTTTGTGCAATGTGCAGTGTGTATGTGAGTGTGTGAGTCTGTGTCTAAGTGAGAGTTTGTGTGTGAGTCTGAATGTGTGAGTGTGAATCTGTATGTGAGTCTGAGTTGGTGTAAGTGTGCAGTGTGTGTGAGTGTGTGTATATGTGTGTGAGTGAGTGTGAGTCTGAGTGTGTGTGTAAGTCTGAGTTTGTAAGTGCAATGTACAGTGTGTCTATGTAAGTGTGTGTGTGAGTGTGTATGAGTGTATGTGAGTGTGCAGTGTATAGGAATGCTTGTGAGTGAGTGTGAGTCTGAGTGTGTGTGACTGTGCAATGTGAAGTGTGTGTGGGTGAGTGTGTGTATACATGTGTGAGTCTGAGTGTGAATGAGTGTACAATGTGCATTATGTGTGTGAGAGTGTGTGAGAGTCTGATTGTGTGTGTGTGCAGTTTGTATACATGTGTGAGAGTGTGTGAGTGAGTGTGAGTCTGAGTGTGTGAGTGTGAATCTTCAGTTTTGTGAGTGTGCAATGTGCAGTGTGTGTGAGTCTGTGTGAGTATGCAGTGTGCAGTATGTGTATGAGTGAGAGTGAGTTTGAGTCTGAGTGAGTGTGTGTGTGTGTGTGTGTGTGTAGTGGGAGGGACTGACTCCTTTTGAGCTCTGGCTGGCTTTGTACTTGCTACATAGCTCAGGTTGGCCTGGAGTTCATTACCTTCCTGTCTCAGCCTCCCTCAGGGTCCGTCTTGAAGCTTTCTTGGACATTTCCCTGTGTCTCCAGCTCATAATGTACCCTGAGATCTGCAGGAATCTCCCGGGGCTCTTCTGCATACTTGACAAGACCCTTGGCCTCACCACTCCAGCGAGAGTCCTGGGGAGCTGAGAGGCACTTTTCCTCTTTCCCACTGGGAGAGAACACATTGCCATGGCTCTGAGAGAACTCACCCCTGTCTGTAGCTCCCTCTCCTCTTGCCCCATTAGCTTTCCCTGTCGGTAGCTCACTGACTTGACTGACTTTCTCATTTGCAGGCAGCCTCTTAGGATTGGCATGTGTTCCCTAAAGGGCAGAGGACTCAGACGAAATTTCTTAGAGGCCCACACAATGAAGGTTGTACGCTCACCCCCCAGAGGAGGCAAGCCCCACCTCAGGTCCATGACTGGCACCCCTCAACTATTTAGCATCTTCCAATACATCAAGGCCTGCCCTTACCATTCACTCCTGTAGAATGTTCCTGGGAGGTTTTCCCTCAGTGAAACACAGGGCAGGTCCCTCACAGAGGACAACCGTGGGCATGCTCGGCCTGTCCTTCCAGGATCACCAAGGCAGTCCAGGCTGCACTTGCCTGATCAAGGCCACCGTAGGGGGAAGGGCCATGATCCATCACCTCAGGAGCCCTCCCTGGGCCCCGTGTAGGAGGATCACCGGACCAAGTTGACTCACAGAACACACAGTTGATGCAGCAGGGCTTTGGTACAGGGCACTGAGGTGCACATAAGCAGAATCACAGAACACAACGTCCAAGGGTGGCGTTGCATGGAGCACCTGCAGAACAGGGCTGTCACCTGTGACAGGCAAGAACAGTGCTACAAATGAGGTATTCTGTGCTGGATGGAGGATGGAGACAGTAGTGTCTCAGAGCTCATGGTCAACGGGTCCTGAGGAGTGGGGGGACCGAGGAGGGACAAGAGCTCTTCTCCATTTCTCTCTCCACTCTCTGGAGAAGCCAGGGAGTCAGAAGGGCTGCCCTGCAGAAATGCTGGCTACTTTGATAGTGTGGTTCGAGCCACAAACTCTTAGCTCAGCACAGAAAGTGTGTGGGCTGTGCTGCAGCTCTGAACCCTCAGCGGTGGCTTCTTTGTGTTTGTGCCATATGAGCTAGTCACCCTCTGGATTGGTGGTGGAACCAGACTTTGCCCCTCAAGGGATGTGCTCTGCACGGGGACCTGGGAGTGCCGCTGCCTCATGGGCTGTGTGTGATGATGTTTGATAAGTTCATGTATGTACAGATCTTCTCCCTGGGCAGCGTAGGTAGAGCACAGCCACAAGCTCTGTGCCTCCCCCGGCTAGGATACCCTCTGACTCCTGGGGTCTGCCCAGTTTCCTCAGGTCTAGGGCATTTATTTGGCTTTAGCCTCAGGGTCAGGCTTCCCGGAGAGGCTTTAAATGCCTAGTATCTGACATTCTGTTATTTAAGGGCTAGCTTGTGGTGTAGATGGAGCCCTTAGGCTGGCTGCTGTGGGGTCTCCAAGAAATAGAACTAACTCCCGGGAAAGCACCAGCTCTGAGTCCTAGAGTTCTCTTCTGCTCCCAATGCAGCAAAACATCTAACTGTAACCTTGCTAACTCCCTCAGCCTGAGCGGAATTGACGCCACACAGGATATGCCAGCTAACCATGTTGGACAGAGTGTTCGCCAAGAAGGGACCCAGAGAATATAAAGTCTCAGCTCCCTAAGACTTTTGGGCATTTTGTTTGAGAGATGGAAGAACCTGTGACTGAGTTTTTCTAATGTTCGTGGTGTTGACAATGACAATGCTAACAGGCCAGAAGGAGCAGAAGACTTCCGGCCTGGAAGCAGTCCAGGGTGACGTCAGCCATTCTGTTCTGCCTGGGGTACTGCCCTCTTGGCATGATGCACACTTAAAGTCACAAAAATGGGCTCCGCAAAGGCCACTCTTAGGAAACGCCAGCAGGTGATCAGGCGGGTGGACAGGAGCACGGGAGGCCCAGCTGCCCACAGCTGCCCACAGCTGGTCACTGGCCCAATAAACCTGTCTATATTAATGGTCTCATCACCTCCAGTCCCCTGACTGAGGGAGGAATGTCTATCTGTCCATCTGTCCTTCCTGAAAAGTGCCTTTACCGTAACTCACTTTTCATCCCGGAAGTTTTCCTTTACAGGTACATTCTCTTTCCGTTGTTCATTTTCCCTCCTCAAGGCTGTTTGTTTAAATCTTATTAACTGCATCTTCTTCCTAAACAAGATGCGGGTGGTATTCAAAGCTCCTGAGTTCCCCTCTCGCTGGCTTGTCTTACAGTGCCAACTTGCTCCCTGGCAACCATGGTCAGGGATCAGTGGAATGCTCAGCCCCAGCTGGGGAGGGGCAGGCAAGCTGGCCTGGCTGGATGGGTGTTTGTGCTTTGTGATGTCTGCATTGGAGGGTCTGGGCTTGGTGAACGCCATACCCAAACAATGCCCGAGCTCCGCCTCCCTGTGTTTGTGGGTGCTGCTTCAGTCGAGGCCACACAGGCAATCACTGTTTTGTGTATCTCCACCTTTGTCTCCACCTTGTTCTCTGACAGTTGCCTTCATGCAAAACAGCAATGATGATATGGGGGATGTAAAGTTAGGTTTCCAGGAAACGTCCATGGTGTCTCCGTATTCTTTTCTGCTTACTAAAATACTTAATGATCTACAGTGATATTCACGGTAAGATCGTGATTTCATAAGTGAAATTGCATAAAATCATTTTCCAGAATCAACAGAACACATTATTTCTTCTTCAAACTTATCTTTGTGGGAGGTTGGGTAGGCTTGGCCATCCCCTCAAGATGCTGGAGCCTAGAGGTAGCACAGAACCTGTAAACAGCCTCCAAAGTCCAAAGGGTGGCTCATGAGCAGCCATCTTGAGAGAGCGACACCACCAGGGACACAGAGAGCTTGCGGGCATCAAGAGGCCCAGTCCCTTCCTGTGTGGGAATCTTCACTGGGCCATAACTGAACTTTAACATGACTGTTTTAGTCAGGGTTCTATTCCTGCACAAACGTCATGATCAAGAATTAAGTTGGGGAGGAAAGAGTTTACTCAGCTTACTTCCACATGGCTGTTGATCACCAGAGGAAGTCAGGACTGGAACTCAAGCAGGTCAGGAAGCAGGAGCTGCTGACGCAGAGGCCATGGAGAGATGTTCCTTACTGGCTTGCCTTCCCTGGCTTGCTCAGCCTGCTCTCTTATAGAACCCAAGACTTCCAGCCCAGGGGTGGTACCACCCCTTTGATCACTAATTGAGAAAATGCCTCACAGCTAGATCTCATGGAGGCACTTTCCCAACTGAATGTCCCTTCTCTGTGATAACTCCAACCTGTGTCAAGTTGACACACAAAACCAGCCAGTACAATGACTTTCCATAAGTAAAACATTATTGGCTAGTATAAGATGTAGTTTCCCCAGAACATAAATGAGCAGGTAGGATATATTTTGTGTAGATGTGGAAGAGTCTGGGATGTGATTGGCCTTCAACATTTCCATCAACATGTCCATGAGATTGTAATGGGGCTGGAAATGCCCTTTGTCAACTATGCCATAACCATTGACACCTGCACAATCCATTCCTTCCAGGAAGGATCAGGATGTGCATACACTCGTGCTTATCACATAGCACCTGGACAGGTAAGGTGTCACCTGTCATCTGTTTCCCTGCTCAGTGCCCACACCATGTGGCAGCCTAAGTGTGTCCTAGATTATGCCATTGAGGGGTGGGCCAGCCACTCTTAGGACATTAGCCGTGATAAAGTCATCTGGTGCTGGATCTCCAAGGTGTACTGCCAACCAGAAGCCATCTGTGGACTTGTTGGCATAGGAGACATCCATGCAAAGTGGCATCAGCTCTGACACTCTTTTTCCCTTTCACCGATTCAGGGAGCAAGTCTCCGAGGTTGGAAAGAAGCAACTTCTCTGTTTAACAAAGATGATGAAGAACATCTGCTTGAGACTTCCAGAGCTCCCAAGTCCAAAGGGTGAGTAGAAGCAGCCATCTTGAGAAGATGACATCACCAGGATGCAGAGAGATTGCTGTGGCATAAGGAGAGGGGCTATCACACCGGCCGCTGCCTCCGGAGAGGCCTCTGCTGCCCCAGGCTGCAGATCCAGGCAAACTATGAGATATGAATGCTTGGGTGCACAAAGAGACGGGTGCACTTTTTGGGTGCCCTGGGGACAAATAGAATATACCTTGGGTAAAAGTTATGTAACCAGAAAAGCATTCTGAAAGGCGAAATAAAAAGCTAAAACTTGAAAATCAACCTCACAGAAGGCAGCCTGGAGCTGTGCTTATGCTGTGGACCTCGCCCCCAGAAGGGCCCAGCAACCCTGTCTGTGACTTTAAGTAGTTTCAGGAAGTGAAGTGTACAGGCTTAGGACTGAGGTGGGGGTGGGGTAGTGCACTTGCCAAACATGCACACAGACCTGGTTTGATAGCACCCTCAAAACTGAACAAAACCACAAGCAGTGATTGGAAAGCTCAAAAGATTCTAGAAAGCTAAATATAAACTGATACATTGTTGGCTCCATCATTGTGCGTTTATCAGAACATTAAGCTTGCATTTCCAGGCAAAAACCGTGACAGAGCTGCCTGGTGATAGGAGGCGTGTTTCCTGTAGCTGTGCTCCCCTCTGGTCCAGGACTGTCTCTGAGGGTGGATGGCAGCTCTTCCTCACTGAGGCAGGTGCAGGCCTCCTGTAGTGATAGAGCAGCTGTTTCACAAAAGGTCCTCTTGGTCACTGGGTGATGTGCCCATCGATCTGGACACCTGTGTCCTAGTGTCTCCAACAGTGTCTGAGTGATGCCAGTAGCCAGCTGGTCAGGACACCGACAACACGTTCTTTGTATCATTCATTATTTCCTTTTCTTTCTTTCCACCTCCCACCCCCTTGGTTTTTCGAGACAGGGTTTCTCTGTGTAGCCCTGGCTGTCCTGGAACTCACTCTGTAGACCAGGCTGGCCTTGAACTCAGAGATCTGCCTGCTTCTGCCTCCCGAGTGCTGGGATCAAAGCTGCACACCACAACTGACCGCCAGGCTAGTCATTTCCTTTTCATGATAGTTTTGAGGAATTTTTTTCTAGAGTAAGACACCTATTGAATGTTTAAGAGAAACTTGTTATATGAGCCCCCACTGAAAACCTACTCACTTAATAGAATTTCCCCTTTACTTATAACCTAACCTGAACCTTGGTTTTTCATGTCTGGTTTGCTCAAATGCCCACACACTCCCTCCTATGAGCTCTGAGTGTTGGCTTCTGTGACAGTACCGTCCAGTCTCCTGTCTAAGACCTGACCCTTGGCCCCCGCTGCATGGAAAGCCAAAGCATGGCTTCTGTAGGCTTATGCTAAGTACCCACTGTCGTTCTTACCATTGGCTTTCTGAGCAAGTTAAAGTCTTTACAAAACTCTCTAAAACTGACACACTATGAGAGCACTGTGTGACCAAAACTAAACTGTTTCATCTACAGAACTAACCTAAGACTGAAAGAAGAGTTGAAGGCAGAGAAGAAATCAGGATTTTGGGACGCCTTGGTTTTGAAACAGAATGTTCAGCCTAAAAAACCAGATCAGATCGAAGGTTGGGAGCCTCCCAGACTTACCGCTGAAGATGTGGCCACTGACCATACCGAAGATAGTATTAGTGGCTGCCCACCCTGGTCTGCCTGGGAGGACGATACCAAGGGCTCTACCAAGTACACCAGCCTCGCCAACTCAGCCAGCAGCTCCCGCTGGAGCCTCCGGTCAGCGGGGAAGCTGGTCAGCATCAGGCGACAGAGCAAAGGCCACCTGACAGAGACCTGTGAGGAAGTAGAATGAACCGAAGGAGCTTCACGGGGACATCACATTGCTTCATGGTCGGCCAAGCCCACGGCCTCCTAGTACACCATTAATTCTTCAGCCCTCTCCTAGCCCAGGGAAGGAACCCACTGAGTTGCTAGTGTTTTGTGCTCAGTGACCCACACACACCATGGCTTCCTGGTGACATCCAGTTGCCTTGCTGCAGAAACATCCACCCACTGGGTGCATGTATGCTGAACGGATGTATGCATTGTAGACACTGTCCTTTGAGCAATTCCTCTAAGGTCCATGCCACCCTCAGTCACTTGAGTTTTTAGGATGTCCCCATCTTGTCTCTGCATGTGACATGAGTGCTGCGGCTAACTGAACATGGCCTCTGTGGCGCCCCCCTCCCTTTGTCAAAATACAAGACGTGTCTTCCAAAGGTTACAGTAATTCAGTTTAACAATAGATTCATTTTCCCTTTTAAGTTAAAAACAAAGCAAAATCTAGATGCTGGAAGCAACCAAAGGTGGTTTGAGGTAGAGTGTCAGGAAATCTTGAGGGGCACATCTGCTGAGGAGGAGTGGCCTGCAGTGTGGGCCTGGGTGGCAACTAGTTCTTTTATGGAATTTTATTTTTACTTTTGAACATTTAAATACAGATCTTTATTTTCTTCAAATAAATGTTGATTTTAAACTTAAAGATAGAAGAAATACTAGGAATAAATTTTAGTCACCCAATAATCTTAATCTTTGCTCAGAAAACATTAACTTGCTCACTGTAGAGTTATACTGTAGATAAAACACTGAAGTGCCTCGTTTCTATTCTTCTCAGATGTTTAGTTTTTCAAAATGAGAAGCTTTTATGATTGATGTTAAATCTATAAGAAGTTTATCTCCCTAGCTCTGCCTGTCTCACTGCTGCCTGCCTCACTGCTGACTGCCTCACTGCTGTCTGTCTCACTGCTGACTGTCTCACTGATGACTGTCTCACTGCTGACACGGCTGTGGTCCCGTGTATTGGCAGGGTTGTGCTCTCTGTAGATGTTCAGGTGGTGCGCGTCTTTGTCTTGTTTTCCAGTTACAGTGCTTGGGCAGGGGAGCTGTGTTTCTCTTTGTTTTAGTTAAGAATTAAAAGCCTCCAGTCACACAGTCTCCACAGTATAAGCACCGTGCTTTGTGTACCCGGGTGTTCCACGGAACATTCTGTGGCACAGCTGAGTGGATCTACCTGTCCACAGCTACCTGTCTACCCGCCACCCAGCTTGCCAACCACCTGTACCTATCACCTGTCCACTCAGTCTGTCCACCCATAAACCAAGCTGTTAATCTTTTAAAAATAGAACAATAAGTTTACTTAATGAGCTGTGAGAGGAGGAGTCAAATAAAAAATTGTTAACACCTAGAACTTGTGAAATTATGGAGATTTTGATTCATAATGCAAAGTATGTCATTTTTACTATAACATGTGAGTGTGAAAATCTCTATCCTCAGGTAAATGGTTGAGTGCATGAGCTCTGACTCTCTTGTCTTCAAAACGAGGTAACTGCAGGATAGGACAGAAGAGCAGGCTCATGCTGCTGCCCACAGCAGGACCCCACTGGTGTGTCTGGCTAACCACCTGTGGCATGGAAATGCAAAACCCAGCCTTGAGAATGTAGTTAACGAGCTCTTGGACACACAGCCTCTGTGTTCACTGGGCCTGTGCTGAGTGCTAAGTGCCTGTAGCTCACTGCGGCCCGTGCGCCTGAGATGCAGTGTTACGTGTTGACACGGGGACCTTTACCCTGTCTCCTCCTCTCAGGAGGTGAAGATGCACTGTAAACCACAAAGATGAATTACAAATGACCTTTTTTCTTCTGTTGTATCAAATTAAAATATCTTGTGTTGGAGATCTTTAGTGTGTATGTTTATTAGTATGCTTTCAGAAGAACATCTCTTCAAAGACTTCCCACGAACTTGCTCTGTTCAGAAGCAGTTCTCGATTCTGTGGCTGGGAGAAGGGACTGGGTGAGAGTACTTAGAACTCTGTTCTGTGCTTTTCTGGGAGGGGTAGAGTCCTCAAAGCTAAGGATTAGAGAAAGCAAAAAGAGGGGCTGGAGAGATGGCTCAGTGGTTAAGAGCTCTGACTGCTCTTCCAGAGGTCCCGAGTTCAATTCCCAGCAACCACATGGTGACTCACAACCATCTGTAATGGGACCTGATACCCTCTTCTGGTGTGTCTGAAGACAGCAACAGTGTACTCACATGCTAAGTAAATAATTCTTTAAATAAAAAAAAATTAAAAATTAAAGAATCTGCATCTGTCTCCTTGATCTGCCTGGGCTTTCCTGACTTGGTGACCTTGCAGTCCTCATCCCAGGAAGTGGCTGTATTAGTCAGGGTTTCTATTCCTGCACAAACATCATGACCAAGAAGCAAGTTGGGGAGGAAAGGGTTTATTCAGCTTACTTCCATATTGCTGTTTATCACCAAGGAAGTCAGGACTGGAACGCAAGCAGGTCAGGAAGCAGGAGCTGATGCAGAGGCCATGGAGGGATGTTCCTTACTGGCTTGCTTCCCCTGGCTTGCTCAGCCTGCTCTCTTATAGAACCCAAGACTTCCAGCCCAGGGATGGCACCACCCACAAGGGGCCCTACCCCCTTGATCACTAATTGAGAAAATGCCCCACAGCTGGGTCTCATGGAGGCACTTCCCCAACTGAAGCTCCCTTCTCTGTGATAACTCCAGCCTGTGTCAAGTTGACACACAAAACCAGCCAGTACAGTGGCCATCCACCTTCCCATAAGTAAACTGACAGTTTGGACTGAACTTCTGCACTTGCACCTTCTCCTTAGGTGAGCTGTCTATACTGGGCTGTTACCTGAAGGGGGACCGGCAGGCAGGCACACCAGGTGCCCTGGGCTGCTTCCAGACTGCTGCTTAGTCAATAAGTTAACTAAGTCCTTATGCAAACTGTTCTCTTAGACCTCAGCTGAGAAACAGGAGGGTGCCAGAGGTAGTATGGGTTCATTTTGTTTTGTTTAAATTTACCCAGTCTCTTTTAAAAATGTAGCCATCCCTTGGAAATAAGTCTTTCCCATTCCACAAACAGTGGCCTTTATTAAGATTAATACCCACCCACAGGAACTGGACCCCATGAAAGCTCCCAAACACCTGCGTGTGTCCCTTTCTGGCTACAGATGCCTTAAAAAGGAATGAGGTATTGAGCTTCTCTGTTTCTCGCGGCCCAGCCCCTCTGCCATCCATGTACCTGATCCTGGTCAGACTTTGTCAGATCACTGCATCCCTGTTGTTAAGGCTTGCGCCCCCAGGGCTGCCCCAGTGTGGTCCCTGTTGCCTCCTGGCCGGTGTCCCTGGAGACTCTCCCGGCTGGCTTTTGGTGACTTATTCCTTGCTCTCTGGCTCTTAGCCATTCATCAACTGGGATTAGATTGCCTGAATCACCAGAAGGCAGTGTGAAGGGGAAAGATGGCTTCTTGAATTCTGATCAGCTTTTTGAAACATTCACAAATAGTCCTCGGTTGTGAGGAAGGACTCCAAGAAGTCACTTTAAGGGGGGAATATGATATGATGCACACACCTCGTGTGCCCAGAGCACAGCCTGGCCTTTCCCAGCAGGATGTGAGTACCAAGCCACCAGACCACCTACTTGAACTCACCTACCCAGACTACTGCAGACTCTGCTCAAGGGGGTTTCCGTAAGTGCTGGCCAGGGGCACTTGTGGTGTATTCCTTTCAGGAAGTGGCTCCTGTTTCACAGAGCTGCTGCAAGGTTTCCACTGTATGATGGTCCAGCTAGTGCCATCCTTACCCCTCTGACGAAGTTACTGGATCTTGTGTCCGGGATTTCCTGAACTGCCCAGGGCTAGGATGAACCTTTCCTCTCCCCGGCATCAGTCTTAAAATACAGTAACCACGCCGGGCGGTGGTGGCGCACACCTTTAATCCCAGAATTTAGGGGGCAGAGGCAGGCAGGTTTTCGAATTCGAGGCCAGCCTGGTCTACAGAGTGAGTTCCAGGACAGCCAGGGCTACACAGAGAAACCCTGTCTCCAAAAACAAAAACAAAAACAAACAAA